>JBBPCZ010045693.1:0-13087 GCA_037974445.1 Brycinus macrolepidotus
TTCCTCCAGCTGTTGTTTGGATTTGTGAAACTCCATCAGCAGCTCCTGATTTAATTTAATGAAGGACTGATCGAGTCGAACCAGGTTTCTGATGGAAACTACAAGTAATACTGGACTTCTACAAGGAACACACTGATATACTGGTAATATTGGTAATATGGACCAATACAAAGCTGAGTCCAGCAACGTGCGCAGACGTGCGCAATGTGTATGTGTGTGTGTGTGTGTGTGTGTCCTGCGGTGGGCTGGCGCCCCGCCCAGGGTGACTCCCCGGGATAGGCTCCGGGTACCCATGACCCTAGTAAGGAATAAGCGGTTACAGAAAATGAATGAATAAATATATGTATAAGTATGGGATTACTGTCATTTAATGCTGGAAATAAACGACAGAAAGTTTCAGATATGGTGAAAACTTCACACCAGAGAAAAGCTGTGGTCAGTAAAATGAAGAAGATCTTCCAGATTCTGAACTATTCCTTGGTCGCTGTTTAAACTGAAGTGAATCTGTGACACTGACTGCTTTAAGGCCTCCAGAAAGAAAGATCTGTGTGTGTGTGTCTGTGCGTGTGTGTGTGTTTGAGTCACTAAAGTGTGTATTCAGGCGACTCTCAAGTGGATCCAATCTGTTCACCAGAGGCTTCTGTACAAATTTGAGTTCTGCCATCATTAAAGCAAAAAGGCAGCACTAAAAATATCTGAACCTCATGGAGATATTTCACACACTCTAGTTTTCACACACACTGTCTGATAAAGGGTCTGATCACACACTCCACTTTTCACACACACTGTTTGATAAAGGGTCTGATCATACACTCCACTTTTCACACACATTGTTTGATAAAGGGTCTGATCATACACTCTGTTCTTCACACACTCTGATTGATAGAAGGTCTGATCTCACACTCTGTTCTTCACACACACTGTCTGGTAAAGGAGCTGAACTTGCACTCTTTACACACAATGTCTGATAAAGGGAGATATTTCATGCACTCTACTTTTCACACACACTGTCTGATAGAAGGTCCGATCTCACATTCGACTCTTCAATCACATTGTCTGATAAAGGGTCTGATCTCATCTGGGAGCACAAACTTTATTTCAAATAAGAAAATAAGTAAAAATAGAAACATATATGAAAGAGTAGTAATTAATTATATTATGTATTAATTAATAATAATATAATAATAATGATATAAACTTTTATTGTTTTACTGGGGGTTAAATCAGATTCCTCCTGACCTTCTATAGTTTCTATGGTTTCTAATAAAAGTACCTGAGATGCTCTTTTCCTCTATCTCCCTAAATCTCAGATCTGAAGGAGGTGTGTGTCCTTCTCGTTTGTAAGCAGAGGGTTTTTTGTTCCGTGTGAACACATACTGGAGGGAGTGTAATGAGGTACATTGTTGTGGTGAGACACAGCCTGTCAGGTTATTAGGAACATTCATTCTTTTATGACCACAGCCAGAATAAGACATCTTTGATACTGATGAAGGTGTCAAGAATCTTACAAAAGATCCTCATGCATGTGAAGATGCATGAGATGAGACTCAGCAGGGGCTCAGTTTCTTTCATGGTGAATTTATGCAGCTGGATTCTAAGTTATTACGCTATTACAATATGAGCCAGACGGAGATGTACAAGATGCTCTATGGTTAAATGTATATATGATAAACTTAAATCACATGTTTGGTTTAAGAAGTCAGGCAACCAAAACATCTCTTTTTTTTCTCACAAAACCGCTTTTTCCTCTATTATTATGTTCAGTAATACAAATTCCTTCCAATGTTGGACTAAGTTTTTTGACCAATAACCCAATGCCCTTTATAAAATAACACAATGTTGTTTTTACAACAGACAGATTCTCAAATTTTTAAAAATAAAGAGACTAATAACAGCAGCAAGGTTACAAAGATAGATAGACAGACAGACAGACAGACAGATAGATCGATAGATAGATAGATAGATAGATAGATAGATAGACAGACAGATATACTCCATTAAAGGTTTCATTTGTTTAAGCAAGTCATTTAGACTATATTTACATATTTAGATAATTAGTAGCAAATGATAGACTAAGCTTCTTGAGAAACATGCAGCCCATTAACAAACATTTTGTACTTTTCAAAGACATACTCACCAATGTCCCAAGATCCAGAGCTGTTATTCTCAATCTCACGACGGCCAATGAAGTACCAGACGCATGCCATCCAATGAGCCAGCAGAGCAAACATGGACATAAGAAGGGTGAGCACCACGGCACTATACTGCGAGTATCTCTCCAGCTTCTGCAACAAGCGCAGGAGCCTTAAAAGCCGGACCGTTTTTAGAAGATGAACCCCAAAGTACTGTGGACATAGAGAATGTACATATAGTTTGACAAGAGATTCAGAATTAGACTGCAAACTATTGTTATCGCACATTATGTGAGTTCTAAACTGTGGTGTGCCCCAAGGTTATGTGCTGGGCCCAATAGAATGTTGCAAATAAAGGCCTATTTAAGCAAAGGATGACCTTCCAAGACATGCATAGACACTCACCACGCTGACGTTGAATGCGTAGAGCAGGTCAAAAGGCAAAGCAGCAATCAGGTCCACGAAGAGCCAGGTGGTGACGTAGTGCACGCAGATGGAGCGAGCATCGTACACCACCTGGCCTGACGTGCTCACGAATGTGGTGCGGAAGTTCAACACAATATCTGCCATAGAGAACACAATCAACAACAATCAATCACAGTTCAAACGTTAAATATTTCAATGTTAACTTTTAACCAGTAGAGAAAAATGTTTGAGCAAAAAGTAAATAAACCATAGGATTTTTCCTCAGAGCTAAGAGAAAGAAAGATGTAGCTCTGGGCAATGCCTCTTCAAAGCTGAATTACAGCTAATAAACCAGAGTGGCTCTGGCAGCAAAATCAGGAGCCTTTTTTGGAGAATGATCTGACATCTATTCTCTTTCATCATGACTAGACCATCACTTAATGAACAAAACAGCCTGTTAGTAAACACAAAGCAGTCCAAAGCAATGAAATCGAAGCCTGTGAGACGCATGCTGCAGCGTTTTCATCTGTGCCAGTAATAAAGAGTTTATTAAAAACCTCATTAAGTCGTCATTTTGAATACTTTTATGAATACAGCAAGGCTCATTCAGTACAGAGGAACAAACACAAGCATCAGGTGACTCCCAGTTTCTTGTCTTACTATGAAATAAAAAAATGATTTTTTATTGTATTTTTTGCCCACTTTTAGATATTAAACAACCAAATAACAAACAAAAAAATAACAATCAAAACATATACTGTGCAGCATGTATTTCCCCCCACTGGACCTGAAAACTCATTCATATTCACTCCAAGTCGGCTCTTTATTCCGGGAGCCAAGCACACCTGATTCCCTTTGTCGGATGGAGTTTAGTTTCAGATCTTAAATCAAAGGGGTGAACTTTGTCGTGGTCAATAGCTGTGAGTTGATTATTGATAAGGACGAGATCAGACAGTGGCTAGTCTGCATTGTATATGGTTGTTGTCAGACAAAAATCTCGTTTCTCCAAAATTAAGACAAATTCCCATTTGTTAGCTTTACACACAAAATTCTGCAGGTTTGTCCAGTTTGTGTTTATACACGTCCTGTGGATTATTGGACAGTTTTTCCCACTAGAGGCGCTATGTGTAATTTCTGAGATGCTTAGGATTAGCATTAGCACTGCTACACAAATGTTACCGTTCCATAAAATAACACAATGCAGGTGGTCCACTGTTATGGTTTAAGTTAGATTTAGCCTTTATCTTAGCATTTACTCTGAATCACTCAGTTTATAAAAACAGAAGACATGCTCTGACACATCTGCATCTCAGGGTTCCGAGATGCGAGTTTTTTTACTTTCATTGAATACATTTTCATTTTCTCCCATATTTGTCCATCTTAGTTCAGTTTGAAAATAGCCACCTGTCAGGTTTGAACTAAAAAAATTGATAAATTGATTTGATTATTTTCTCTCTTCATTTTCACTGGACAATTTTATTGCTTAGATTTCTTTTTTATTGATTTGTTCTTACGTTGTGTCTTTTATATCAACAATTATTACTCTTCCGTTTCCTCGGCTACATTGTAAGTGAAGGTTACCCTCAACATACTCTGAGTTTAGATAAAAGTTATTTAAAAATAAATAAATAAATAAATAGCTAAACAAACAAACATGTAGATAGATAGATAGATAGATAGATAGATAGATAGAGGTTCTCCAATTTAGAGGTTCTCCCTAGAACTTTTGTTTCATACAGAGGTTCTTTAAACTTGCTGGTCCCTCACATTCAAAACTCTAACACAAAAATGGCTCTCTAAAGAACCATACATTGAAATTTTCCACCGGTGGGGGTTCTTCTATGGCATCACATCCAGTTATGATGTTCCACTAATCGGTGTGTAATCTTTCGAGGGAGAACTGCAGTGAGTCTGAGAGTTGTTTTCTGTTTTCCACCACTGTTTGATCTATTTGATGATGGATGTTGATGAAGTATCAGCTGTAGGAAGGGCCTTACCTAGAATGAAAAGGATCTCCACCAAGATGTCACTCACACTTGGTGGGCTCCTGGGGACTGATGCATCATCCCGCCCACCGACCACAGTGAAACAAACATTATAAGGTACAGTGACCGCTACGTAAAAGGTGGCCAGCAGAATCAACCAATCCCAGCCGGCCTTGAAGGTGCCATAATGCAGGAGGATGAAACGGGATTTTTGAATGGCTGCCACTTTGTATTCTGGAATGGGTGGCTTCTCACCAAACATGTTCTGAAAGGAGAGAAGCATGAGCAATCATTGTGTTGCATCGAGTCACATAACAAGCAATATGATTCCACACACATAGAGCAATAGTACCCAAATCTGTTAATGGAGGGTTGGTGCTCAGCACAGTTTGGTGATTTTCCTGCTCAGACACACCTGGTTCAACTCACCTGCTAATGTCCAGGTTTACTGAGTGTGTTTGAGGAGAACTACCAAACTGCTGAACACCAGCCATCCAGGACCAGATCTGGGAACCCTTGGTATGTATTGTGATTCTGTGCAATACTCTCAATGACCTTCTAAAATTTATTTTAGAACATAATGCTTTAGAAAAATGCCACCAAAATAAATGAAAAAACTCTAAACAAGGAATAGACTGAATTGAAAAGATTTTCATTCTCATGTTAAAAATTCCAAAACTGTTTCACATATGATTATTAGACTGACAGCATACAAAATCATTGTAGGACAAAATACAGTCAGGTCTATAATTATTGACGCCCTTTGTGAATGAAGGTTCAAAAAGGTTATGAAAGAATGTCTTCGTGGTCAGTGACTTCAGTCTTCAGTCTTTACTCTGAGAAAATGGAAACCCTTGTGAACCCTTCAATACATATAATGTGAAACAAGACAAGATAAGAAGCGGTCTCAGATTGCTCGCTCTGTCTTCCCCAATGTCAAGAGACCTTGTTATATAAGACTCCTCGCTGTTACGCTGGCAAATGGAGGATGCATGAAGTAAAAAATGTACGGCTATACATATGTACCCCTACAAATTGGGATGGCAAGGAACTGGGTCAGAGCATCTCTAAAAGACATATCCAGGTCTGGTGGGGTGTTTCTGGTACGCAATGGTCAGTACCTACCAAAAGTGGTCCAAGAAAGGACCACCAGTGAACCAGTAACAGGGTCATGGGTGTCCAAGGCTCAGCTCTTTGATGACCATGTTAAACAATTATGTATATACTTTAAGTATTCTAGGAAAACCAAACCCATGTATATATTTTACTATAGTACTTCAAGTAAAGATTTGATTTTTCTCATATTCTGAGATTGGGATAATCAACTACAGTTTTTAGGACCAGCAATTTGGCCAAATAATTATGGTTATAGACTGAATGTGTTTGGCATGATAAGACCTTCTTTAAAATGCCAACTTTACAGAAGAAGCAAAACAGTTTCAGCTTACATAGGTTTTGACTTCCAGTTTTAACCATAAATAATCATGAGGGACCTGGATTCTAGCCAATACATTGGAGAGCACTATTTGAGCTTAATGTATTTTTTAGGATGGGTGTGAGTGCACATGCTTTCAGTGATGAGTATAGAATGATAATTATCATCCTATCCTGCAATGTCTGTCAATATCACTGTGTGTTTGGTGAAATTCTCAATTTTCTCATGTTCTAACCCATACATAAACACTGTAGACCTTCATACCAGGCAGCCTTCTTCCCGGGAGCCAGCTGCTGAATCAATCCATTAACCCGAGGCGGTCTTGTGTAATGCCTTAGATAAAGCCTTGAGATATGTGTGGAGTTGTGAGATGTTTGTGGATCGTGTGTTGGAGAACAATTGGAACTGCTAGAACTGAATGTTTTCTTAAAGACAAATTAGCAGCAATCAAACTTTGGGTAAAGTGTAAAGAGATGGGTAGTGAGTCAGGATAAGGATTTAAAGAATAGTTTAACAGAACATGAATTTTTAATTTTTAAAGGGTCATAATGCTAACAAATGCTACAACTCAATAGTCACCCAAACAGCCAAACCTTTTCCATAAAAATAGGTTTCACAGACTTGTCATTAGAGTTTAGGACTATGGAATAGGAATATGTAATTTTATAACTGTTTTGTGAACAGCAGCCCTTGTTATACTGGTTATAATGGTTAAAACGTTGTCTGAAATGGCTGCCTGTAGTGCTGAAGTTCATTTTTACAGCTCACAGTCATACTGTGTCCACCTTAATGAACAGCTGGATGATGTTTGAATGGGTAGAGAGAAGCTGATGTATTTTTAAAGATAATATTTGCCAAATTTGACCCAATTATTCCTAAATTTATTGTTTATTGTAAAATCTGTTTATTGTTTATTGTAAAATATACTGTTTATTGTTTTAAGCTACAGGGTCTGCCATAAATTTACGCCAGACCCACAATTAGCCAAAAGAACAATGCCAGTCATTTCAAGTGTTGTTCATCAAAACAGTAATGCATTCCAAATTACTCATTACTTCTGTCAAACTGCGAAAGGATTACTTTACTGATTACATCCTAGACAAGGTAAAGCTCACTACTAATTACTTCTGCATGATTCTATAAAAATCATATACATCTGTACCAACTGGAGTTATTTCACTTTTACTATATACAGAAAGAAGAAGCCAATGACAATACATGTTATTTAAAGGGTATCTCACTCTCCTTAGCCACTTGGTATTAATATTATGAATGGCTAATGCTATTTAAAAAAAGTGAACACTAGTGGTGTTTGCATATTGCCCAACTTTCCATTTCCATTAGTCACTTGTATTACTGTAGCTATGGTTACTGAGGTCATTTCTAAAAGTAACTTCTGTGATCTGATGTCTCACATGCATTCAAAGTATAACTACTGCCAGAAAATAAAAGCTTTTTTAAAAAGTGAGCTGCCTACTGCTGGAGGGCCGTTTATGCTGCTGTGGCCACGCCACTGTCAATCAGTGTGTGGTCTGGAACGCCAATGAAGTCCTGGCCAGGAAGAGAGGTTGCGCTATTGACACACTTACATTGTTGATCTTGAGTTTGCTCTTGTCTTGTTTCTGCAGGTGTCCGGAGAGCTGGTATAGCACGGCCCTGCTTCGGCGGCGGTTAGCATTGAAGCCTTGAGGTCGCGTGACCTTGTGGACCTCCAGTCCTGTCTCCTCATCTGATCAGGGAACAGATTTAAAGTAGTTTAATGTGATTTTTGCTTTTGTGACATTCACCACACACATTCACCGATTGCTGAAGAACAGCATGAATTTTTCTTTGTGCTGGTTCACACACTGCTGCTTGTATGCAGGTCATGCAAGGTAGCCATGCACTGATTGAATAACTGCTCATTCTGATGGACATGTACCTTCAGATACATGAAATATTACTCTTGCTGCAGCTAATGATGAATAATTGAAAAGGACGTAGGGGGTGTGGGGTTATGCAACCATCAAAAACAAAGAACGAGTGTACAGTACATTATTAAAGAGGAACACCACTAATTTTCCAATATTTCAGGATAATTTGTTTGTTGAGAATGGTGCATTGTAGAGAAACATATTGAGATTTTTTTGGTTTTTATAATATTGTCTATAGGAACCAGGGGTTTACAGTTTTTTTTTTACCAACCAGAACAACCCCTGTGAATGATTCTGACTGGTCAGGCTTCTCTACAGAATGGACTTTCTCGCATCACACCACTCTGAATGATATTGTTTATATCGAAATACCTGAATAATGCAGAAATGTCGAAAATTTGGTGAAATTCCTCTTCAGGTTTCATGTTTTTTTCTCCAAAAAGAAGACTGATGGAGACGATGCTATAGATTTTGATCAAATCACCAAAATGTATTCATGTATATATCACCAGCATGTATATATTGTATAAATTAAAACTCTTTTTATGCATACATTACTGTTTAAGGTAAATAATAATACTCTTTCTATGTATATATTACTCATATTATATATTACATATATATTACTCTTTATTGTATATTTTAATGCTCTTTAAATGTATGAATTACTCTTTAAGGTATATTTTAATACTCTTTATATGTATTTATTACTCTTTAAGGTATATTTTAAGACTCTTTTTATGTATGTATTACTCTTTAAGTTATATATTAATACTCTTTTAAAAATAAAACATTGCTTCAACTTTATTAACTTACCATCCACTTTCCACTCTATATATGGAAAATGAGTTGCAAAAGTTTCGAATTCCCTGTTTTTGTTGTGTCACAAAACCATCACTTTTACCAACAGCCTACAGCAGTTTAACCCCATCCACTCATGCTGAAGTTATAAGGAGTGCCTTTGCCCAGACTGCTTTTTAAGTGAGGCACAATATAAGGTAGTCAATAAGAGCAGAGTTCATTTACATATTTTGATACCCAATAAACAGCTTGTTTAAGTCTAAGAGAGAGAGGGATGCAAATGTTTTTGGTAAAATGTAAGTTAAAGAAAAGGGATGTATTACAATGTTAGCAACATTAGTTTTGACTAATTAGCCAGTCAAGAGAGGTCCCAGCTAACAGCCCTCATCAGCAAGAGGCTCTTGACGCTAATTGTGCGTTCACTTCTCCGTCAGTTCACTTCTGTTATCTGTCGGAGGTGAGAAGAAGTGTCAGTGTTACGGTAACAGCTTTCACCACCTGGAACGCTGACCCAGATCGGCGTTCCAGAAGGAGTGACTCATCATCAGTCTAACCCCAGCAGAGAGAGAGAGAGAGACTGAGAGAAACAGAGGAGAGAGAGACAAATAGAGATAAGAGAGAGAGAAAAAGAGAGAGAAAGAAAGAGAGACAGAGGAGAGAGAGAGACAAAGATAAATAAGAGAGAAAGAGAGAGAGAGAGAGAGAGAGAGAAAGAGAGAGTTTGTGTGTGTTGTACAGGTGAGTCAGAGGAAGCCGGAGGTAATTGTCTCTGTCAGTGAACTGATACACCTGTACAGTGTGTTTACCTGACCTGCTGAAGGTTACTGCTCTCTCTCTCTCTCTCTCTCTATCTATCTATCTATCTGTCTCAGTCTTTCTCTCGTTTTTACTGGGAAAAGTTGTATTATTATTATTATTATTATTATTATTGTCCTTTTTCAGTCAGTTTTCCTTTCCTGGTTCTAAATAAGACTTAAAATTAAAAGTTTAAACTTAAAACTCTCTCTCTTTCTCTCTCATTCTTTTTCTCTCTTTCTCTGTCTCTCTCTCTCTCTCTTTCTGTTTCTCTCTCTCTCTCTATCTTTCTCTTTCTTTCTGATTCTTTCTTTCTCTGTCTCTCTCTCTCCCTCTCTGTCTCTCTGTCTCTCCTCTTTATTGAGACACACACCCTGTGCTCTGAGAGAGAAACTGTGAGTGTTTGTGTTTTTTTGGGAGACCAAATGGTATCAGCACTGAAACACACACACCGCCAGTCCTGCGCGACTGCAGGGTGTGCACGCTTCACACTGAGCTAGAGTGGAGTGTGTGTGTGTGTGTGTGTGTGTGTGTGTGTGTGTGTGTTTGTATTTGTTTATGCACTGAAATAAACCAAATACTCCGTTTGATGTACAGACTGAGATGTCGATTTGTAAATGACTCTATTTGTAAATGCGTTTTGTGCGTCTGTGTATTCTAACTCTGTTTCAACCTAACTGGGTGACACAATTTCATTAAAGGGCAACTCCACTGATTTATCCAAATTTCTGCATAATTAAGTGATAAAGATGTTCATTCAGACTGGGTTTAGTGTGAGACAAGTCAGTCACAGTAACACTTCCCGGTGATGGTGAATGGAACCAGACGTCTGCCTTTAAACACTCTCTCACAGAAAGTGAATACACTTCCTTAATGAGCTTGTACACTGGTCTTAAAGGCACAGTAACAAAAACACTTTTTTTTTATTCTAAGGGGTGTGTAAAAATGAATGACGACAGGTTTTGCTACATTAAAACCACACAATAATAATAAAATGGGAGAAAAATGTAGCACATGGGCCCTTTAAGGGACACCGTCAGTCAAGCTGTTATGCAGTTTATGGCCTAGTACTGTATGATTTGGTATTTATGACTCAGTTAGTAATTAGATGTATCGTAATCCATGATTAAATGTCATCCCTTAAAAACAATATTCCATAAAAAGGAACTGTAATCTGATTACACGTTTCCAGCGGTATCCCGCTCTGATTACTGAGCTTAATCTTTGGAATCAGAGATTATGTAATCCGGATTACCATGTAGTCTGTTAGTACCCACCGCTCTGTGTGTGTGTGTGTGTGTGTGTGTGTGTGTGTGTGTGTGTGCATGCTCACCCGTCTCTGGACACTGCTCTTCATCCTGGTCTTTCTTATTGTCCGTAATGTCTTTATGGGACACCAGGAACAGCACCACCTCGCCCTTCTCGTTCTTGATGGGCACGATGTCCAGCAGACACCAGAACTGAGTACCTGCAGACCAACAACTGACCATTAACACCAATGGCGTAGGTTTGATTTTGACATTAATGGGGACACAAAGTAATAACTTTACACCAGCCATCATTCACAGCTTTCATACATTAACATCAAAGTACATGTATATAGTACATATGGGGGGAACCTACAGCCTGTCCAATAATAAAATACCGTAATCACAAAGCCTGTGAAACAGTACCTCGGCTTAAGTGACCAAGAGAACTCTCCCTCGGCTCTGGTTCTCTCACGCAGGAGTGAAGGATCTCCTGGAACTTCTTTGTATCTGTTTGGACTGTAGTGTTGGTGTTTGGAGCTCAGTGAGCTCTTTCCTGTGTTTGATTCATTAAAGACATTTCTGTAAAACTATCGCTGGTTCCTGCAGTGCGTCCTTATAGCATACCCGACATGACAACATCTGTTCATATCCGGTGTGTTGCACCTTTATACAGTTTTTTTTGATGGGTTCAGCCAAGATCAGGAGCTGAGTACTGATCATTTAAAATCGATCATTTTCTCCGTAGACCTGCGTTCATGGAACGCTGGCCACTGTGACGTCACGTTATTCGACGAGCTGCTGGCAAAGAGCGAGAGAAAAATGCTGCAGAAATCTACCTCTAAATGCACAGTGTTAGGAAAGACAAAAAAAACAACAGATTGTGCCTTTTTGGCACCTTTTTGCTAAATAATGTGTTACTACAGACTATAACATACTGACAACCCGTCAGTTACATTTGCTTTAAGCATTTCTAATGTTTTTTTGTTTTTTTTTATCCGAGGGTAGGCCCAAACTTTTGGCGTGCAGTATATAAATAAAAAGCTGATGAAATAAAATTGGCTCCAGGGACAGAGAGCAACAGTGCAAATTCCAGGCCAGAGAAGGGCAAATATATCAAAGTGTGTGTGGTAACATCCAATGATGGAGTTCTGTTGCATAAATCAGTCACTGCCCAGACAACACAGCGCACCTCATCTCCTTCCTAGACGAACTGTGCAGGATACTGCTGGTACCCGAAGGTGAGAGAGAGAAAGCAACTGTGGATAATGTGGATCCACCACTCCACAGCAGTCCAGTCACAGAGCTGTTTGACACATGCCCAATTACGTCACAATTGCTTCTGCCACCATACTACCCTTCCTAAACCCTACAGAGTAGATCTTCTCTGCATGGAGATGGAAGGTTTATAATCAGCATCCACATCACCAAATGCCCCTACTAGATGTTAGGAATGCTGATACTCCTGCTGAGCACTGCCAAGGCTGGGTAAGGCAATCTAGGAGATACTTCCAAAGATGCATCGCGAATGTTAGATGTGATGTGGATGAAAACTTGTGGCAGGATGGATTAAGATGATGCAACAAACATAACAAAAAATAAACAATGCTTGTATATGTTGTATCGTTGGCTTGTCTTACACATAAGCGTTGAAAAACATATAAGCACTGAAATGTGTGTGTGTGTGTGTGTGTGTGTGTGTGTGTGTGGGTGTGTTTGTGTGTGTGTGTGTGTGTGTGTGTATGTTCATACAATATGAAATTGTTAGTGAAATTGTGTTTTTGTTCCATCTTGGTTATTGTAAAAATTAAATCAGTTACTTGAAACCCAGTCATGATGAATATTGCATGATGAATATTGTGTTTTCAGTTCATTCGTTTGTGTAATGAAGTGGTCCTGCTGAAAGAGACAGTTTGTTAATGTTTAGGAGGTTTGAGTCAGTTGTGAAACTGTTGAACTGCTGAACAGATTAAGTGGTTGTAGTAGATTTTAAAGCTTAGATGCACTGTTTGGCCAAACTGTGCATTGGTTTTACAAACTGTGTTGAAAAAGTGACTTAAGTATTGAGAAATGTGACTTGTGAGCAAATGTAAAAAAAGTAATTTCCTGTAATTTCCACATGAATGTATTGTATGACATTTACTAGCAAAAGTAAGTCAACTGAATGTCAAAAACATGTTTAATTCATGTGGAAATGATTGAGTACTTTCATTACACCACATTTACCAACGTAGTTCTTATAAGCGCTTAAGAGTTAGAGGGTATTCGGGAGCGGTCAGATAGTCAGAGAGAGAGAAAGAGAGAGAGAGAGAGAGAGAGAGCGAGAGAGAGAAAGAGAGAGAGAGAGAGAGAGAGAGAGAGAGAGAGAGAGAGA
>JBBPCZ010045714.1:0-13087 GCA_037974445.1 Brycinus macrolepidotus
AAAGACGGAAAAAGAGAGAAAGGGAAAGAGAAAAAGAGAGAGAAGAGAGAGGGAGAGAGAAAAGAGAAAGACAGAGAAAAAGAGAAAGACGGAAAAAGAGAGAAAGGGAAAGAGAAAAAGAGAGAGAAGAGAGAGGGAGAGAGAAAAGAGAAAGACAGAGAAAAAGAGAAAGACGGAAAAAGAGAGAAAGGGAAAGAGAAAAAGAGAGAGAAGAGAGAGGGAGAGAGAAAAGAGAAAGACAGAGAGAGAGGAAGAGAAAAAGAGAACTGGAAAAGAAGTGCTGTGCAGGACAAAAGGACTGAAAGAAGTGGAGGAGAGGTTAGGAGAACAGAAGACGAGAGAACTGGCCAACTCTCACAAGACATGACGCAGCAGCTCAAACACGACCGTCACTAAACGTCTCCCCTTAAAGTGACAGCTCAGCTAAAACTCACACCTCCCTCATGTTCCTCATGTTCACCACAAATGTGGGCAATAAGCCAGGACAGGTCAGGTGTCCGACGTTTGTCCTTTAGTTTCACGCTGGAGCTACAAGGCCATGGGATTTGGATACAGAAGTAAGGGGACCTTACATCGTACCAGTTTGTACAAACCGCATGCCTAAATCACACGCTCGCGTCAAACCGTGTTCAGTAATGTTTAGTAATGACTGGAAGCAAACCTTAAATTTACATGATTGACCGACATATTTGGGGTAAAATCTGGGTGTGAATTAAATCCCTAAACAGCATCTTTATAGACGAGACACAGTTTGAATCCATGAGCAAAAACGCTCAAGTAACAGTGGCCAAGGATGATGAACAGATGGGCAGTGAAACGCCCATCAATAGACCATAAGAACTTGCTCTTCACTCATCTACACTGTCCTACTAAGAACATCAGAACCTTCTTTTTTCTTCTGAATAAATCTCTCCATTCTTCAGATCGGCCCTGAATGTCCCATCAGGAACTCTAAGACTTTGTAATAATAGTGTATGGGTGTGTTTTGGTGGTCCTTACCTTTCCGGCGACGGGGTGCTGCTGGTTCTGGTTTTCGTGCAGGGTCAACCTGAGTCTGCGACAGCTGTCCTGCAGGACCACAAGAAAATGAAAAGTTCAACCAAAGCAAGAAGAAAGAAAGTGCTGTTAGAATCGAGGGAGAGAAGGAGGGAACTATTTGGACGAGAGGAAAAAAATGTGGGCAGGAGAAACTGAGTAATAGCCCCATGAGCATGGGGGGCAGAGAGAGAGACAGAGAGAGAGAGAGAGAGGGAGAGAGGGAGAGAGACAGAGAGAGAGAGAGAGAGAGAGAGAGAGACACGGGTGCAGAAAAACTGAATGTCTGAATGGAGGCCAGTGGGCTATAAAAGTCTGGACGTCAATGCTTACTCAATACGAAAGAGAAAAAGAAAAAAACAGAAAGTGGAAGACTCGGCCCAGCCTGTAAGATACAGAACATTCTGTTTGAATTCTGTTTCCATCCTCCAGCTTCTGGAAAATACCACAACCCCCCCGCCCCGCTCCCACCCCCCAGCCTGCCAGAGAGGTTGGTTTGAATGTACATTTGAATTGTGGCAGAGACTCCAAAGAGGGCTGTACAGTCCACAGCGACGTGGAACATCCCCATGGCAACGGAGCATAAATAAACAGGACGAGAGACAGCGTGGACGCAGGAATGCGCGCTGGAGGAGCTGCGGCTGATCTAAATATGCCCTGCGCAGATTTGACCTTATCCAACCATGAGTCTTTCTTAATAAAAGCTACTAACACTCTAGAAAAGTGACTAAGTTACATTAACAGATGTTAAGAACTTTTTCTCCATTTATAATGTATAAAGAAACGTGAAAGTTAATGTAAGTAACATGATGTTGGCAGTATTTACCTTAAAACATAATAAAACATAATATCAGATTTGTTTTGTTTGTAAAAAGTATTTGACGTTTTGTGAGCTGGTTAGAAGAACACAGTTCGGTTCCAGATTTCTCCATTGCTTGGATTTGTGAAACTCCATCAGCAGCTCCTGATTTTATCTAATGAAGGACTGACTGAGCTGGACCAGGTATTTGAGATATTTGATGAAAACTACAGTGTAATACAGGACTTCTATGAGGAGGTCTGGGAATGACAAAGCAATCACATAAACATACACAAAATCACTATTTACTGTATTAATATTATTTAAATACATTCTAATACTGGCTTATAAAAACATCAGCTAAAGAGATCTAAGACTTCTGAACGGTGTTGTGTATGCGTGTATGTGTGTGTGTGTGTGTGTGTGTGTGTGTGTGAGATGCATGTTAATGTGACAAGATGTTTTGGACCATTTTTTTGGTCCATTTGTCAGTGCTGTTCAGTGCTGATGTGACGTAAAAGAGCGTGTGGAGTAAATTATGGTAAAAAACAAACAAGGTTATGACAACAACAGAAACGGAGTTACAAAACGGCGATGATGTGCATCTGCACTGCGCCGCCTGCATGACTTTGCTGCTAATGTTTCTTCTCCACACTGCAGGGTGTTTGTATGAGTAAGACCTGACTGACCCACAGAAGCCCAGAATAGTGAGAGAGTGATGACACATGGGAGGTTCCAGCAGAAAGCTGTGCAGAAAAAGAAGAACCATTAGCTGAGTGTCAACAGCACCAAAAGGCAGGGAGCGGGTTATATAACAGGATGTTAAGTATGCAAACAGAGGCTCTGCAGAGTTCTGCAGTGCATTCCTCTCCACACGCCCTGCCTGCGTGTGTTAATGTGTTAATACTGATGTGGAAAACAACATTCCACTCATACTTTCCCCTGACTTTCAGCGGGTCAATACAGAACCCCCAGGACACACGGCCCCCCAGAGACTATCAGTGCTGAAAATGTGTGTGACATTCTGTTACTGTTTAACCCACTGTTTGCTGACCACTTAACAGGCCCTTCCCAGTTACATAACCAGTGTGTGCGTGCGTGTGTGTGTGTGTGTGTGTGTGTATACACTCACTAAGCCTGACCAGTGCTACTGTGGTAATAATAAATGTGCATCTCTTTTAACCCCAAAGCTCAAACTGTGTGGGATAAATGAACATAATATATGAGTAATTGAAAAGTCTGGCATGTCTATATGAGTGAACTAGGCAGTTGTCGACAGCCTGATCAACAAACACTTTTGTTTTCACCCCCAAACAAAAAAACTGACTGAACTGAAGTAAGACGTGGCAAATTTGGCGTGGGTTTCCTCCCTTTCACTGAGGCGCATTAAAAGATGATTGAAAAGCTGACCATGAATCTGTTTTCTTTTTAGTAATAACAACGGGATAAAACACAATTGCACTTTTCCAGTGCTTTTTATTAGCTGAAGTTGACATAAAATAAAATTGTTTGCTCTTTAACGGTTCAAACTGACATTTTAAATCAAACGAAGCACTACGCTGAACATGAGAGACGACTAGTGATTTTGCTACACTATTCAGGAACAAGTGCAGCAGCAGCATTCAAATACAGTGAACTTACTTGCTTCATGTTTTTTACGTCTTAAAACTGCAGAGATAAAATGTTTAATAACAATATTTATTACTTAGTAATAACAAGAAAATACCAAAAACGTGGCCAATTGCTGAGCAAAAACCTGGCAGAATCCCTATTGCTCCATTTATTAAAAACAAAAATAGCTAACAAATTCTCGGACTCCGGAGCTTCAGCTTTGCATTTTAGAACAAAAAAGAACAAGAACAAGAACAGAGCCCAACAAGCTCTGGTTCCTGGACGCTGGAGGTACTCAGAAGATCCACAGCGGTTCTGCGTACCAGCGGATGACGTTCAACAGTGACACAAATGCTGGGTAAACACAGGCATGAGGCAATGAATGTACCGTTCAGCACATACGGTCTGTGATGATACCCTCGGCAATCTTGTGCTACGGTCTGTGACACGACATGGGATTAAAGGAGCTTGGCTATAAGGCAATGTTGCAACAAATACACGTCTACCAGGTTAGCTTTAAATGCGTAAAATCCCTGTGGGACGGCCACAGACAAAACAATGAGACAAATCCTCTCCGGTGAGACGAAACAACAACAAATACGGCACGAAGACAGAACACGACCATGCAATCTTGGCTAACAGATTCAGAAACATGCCGGATCAGCCACTACTCTTCTGGCTGGCAAAAGGCGTGAAAGGGTCACTTTACCAGAGCAGATGGGTTCGCCTTCAGGTCCGCGCGCTTCTCTCTCCAGTGAGATGAGGGCTGTTCAAGCTGAACTGTGGAGGTAGTCATTGCCTCGTGTGCGTGCGTTTCCATAGAAGGCAAAGCAGCATTTAAACGAGGGCCCTGCCAAGTTGAGCACCACACCTCAAACCAGGCGAGCAACAAAGGCCAAACAACGCTTATGGTATGCACTCGTTATCTCGCTAGAAACAATACAAGATTAAAATGTCTATTCACAGGGTTTTAGTGAGGATTCTGCCTAGGGCACGATTGCATTCGCAAGCACTGACCATTAAATAACCCCCTCTCACAGCTATTTAAATGTTCTAATCTATGAGCTCTGTCATTTATTAGACTCAAATAGACTCACTTGTGTGGTTTCTGAGACCGTATCATAAACTGTTTACTATAAACAAGTAGAGATACAGGTCAGGATACCACTGATTTTAGCTTCGTTAGCCTTGTCGATGTTTATTCCTCCAAAATAAACCATGACCTGAACTCTTTTTGCTGAATAATCTCAAACAGACTTGCTTATGTGGTTTCTGAGGCACACTGTTATCTACAAACATGGACAAAAGTAGAGACACAGTTGACACCATATAGCTGCTACCAGTGTTATGCAAGTGTACTTTAGTCCATGTACATAGATAACAGTGTGTCTTACAGCGTCAGGCATGCAGTTAGCACAATGCTATTGGTGCACATAAGCTTCCATGAATGAGCCACACTAGCCTCCAGTGCAAAGTTAAAGAAGCAAAATTTTGGACGTGTCTTGGCCGCATCACCAGCAACCTGATACACTCTTATCAGCGGCACACACACTACCATGTCTGTGTTGGTCTGCCACCCAAATAATAAACAGCAGGCCAGTGGTCAGAAACTGACCACTAATAATGGATGGATGGATGGATGGGCTACAGTCTATAACTGTACACTTGGTGGACCTGTATGGTTGCTGTTTCTAATAAATTGTCCAGTGAGAAGAAGCCCACGGTGGGGAGTAGGAATAGGAAGAGACGGACAGGAATGAAGCAGGAAGGGAAAAAAATTATCAAGTGATCACACATGCAATATCTGCTTTCCATAGAAAACCAAATCAGCCACGGAGAGATTAAAATTTAAAGCTTGACACACATCTCTCCTTTCCTCCTGTCTTTCTCTCCATCTATCACTCCGCCTTTCTTCCTCTGTCCTCTCATGTTGCAAAGCAGTACCTGTAAACACGTCTCCTTAAAGTGACATGCCGGCACATGGTTTTCCCTCTTGACCCAAAGTGTAGTCAATCAGCCAAAACATGTGTGGTGTCTGAAGTTCACTTCTTTAGTTTTGGAGCTAAGAGGTCAATGTTTACATGTAAAAGATGCATGTAGCTTCTTAATAGATGCTTATAGCTTCTAAATTAATGCTATAGTCTTCATATATGCTTCTGTTTTAAAAACAGATATTTATAACTTCTCGACAGATGTCTACAGCCTCTTAATAGATTCTTATAGTCTTAATATATGGTTATGGTTCTAATAGATGCTTCTAGCTTCAAAACAGAAGCTTATTTTCTTAATAGATGCTTATAGCTTCTTAACTTATAGACTGAATATATGCTCCTAGTTTCAAAACAGACGGTTATGGCTTCTTAATAGATGCTTGTAGTCTCAAAACAGCTGCTTATAGCTTCTTATAGTCTTAACAAATGCTTATAGCCTCAATATAAATGCTTATAGCTTCTTAATAGATGTTCATAGTCTTAAAAGATGCTTATGGCTTAAAAATAAATGATTATAGTTTTAATAGTTGCTTATAGTCTCGTAGTAGATGCTTCTAGCTCCTTTATAGATGCTTCCAGCTTCAAAACAGATGATTATAGCTTCCTAATAGATGCTTATGCTTATGGGATTGATTATAGATGATTATAGCTTCTTATGGTCTTATGGGATTAATAACGTGTACAGTTCACCAAAAGGGTCATACCCATGAGAGCTAAATGCTTTTGGTAAAAGAAAGGTAAAATAAAGAGAATGCTTATGGCTGAACCAGAGAACTTGGAGTGAGGAGAACTGTCATTTGTTGTTCCAGTTCTTCATTTGCAACATTTAATAAGATGTGTCAAGTATTTGTTGATTAATTTGCGGAAATAACTGACTACATTGAGATAAAGGGCGGGGGATTTTTGGTTGTGCCATCGCATGACTCTACACCAAAACAAGGCCTGGATTAAAAAAGGGCAGAAGCCTGAGGAGCTGAGAGTGGAATGTGTAACTGAATCCTGGCTCCGGAGCTCCTGGGCCTTTAACTGACACCCAGACAAAAGGGTCAGTTAATCTCACACACCTGAGATTCTTTCATGCGAAGGTCGAGAGAGAATTCAGCAGGTAAGCTGAGATCACGCTGCACACACACAGTGTTTCACTAACGTTCTCACAGTGTGTACTCGACCACACACACAAAGACGTGTAGGCACACAGGCCAGATGATTAGTCAGAGAGCTTTGGCTACAAATAGGCAGGGAAAAAGTCCCAAATCTTGCCGTTATCAAGAGACACAAAGATAAAACTGGACCAGACCTGCTTGTGATTTCATGTAGAAACTGTGAATGGATAAAAGGAGGGGAATTTGTATTTTACCCCACAGTCAGAGCTCAGCCCAGTGTCAACACTAGATATTAAACTCCCAGTGGAATTTTGGGAGAGAAATTACATTGATTTCAATGGAACTACCACTTGATAACATCTTCCAAAATTAAAGTCTTGAATGAATTGGCTCATAAGGAGCTCTAGAGGAAAAATGTAATTGCAATTTGTAAATGATTTGGTGTTTTAATACAGACAAATGCACTCGCTTTCTCAACACAGGACTTTCTAACAGTGACTTGTGTACGTTCATGATGTCAGTGAGAACTAACAGTCAGTGAGCTAGTGAAGTCAGTGTGAAGCCACTGACTAGTGAGCTAGTGAAGCCACTGACTAGTGAAGTCAGTGGCCTTCAGTGACTTCACAGTGAGCTAGTGAAGTCAGTGAAGGCCAACCATTCAGCACAAAGTGGCCAGAATGGCATCCTATCAGTGCTCAGTGGCCAGAATTGTAGTGTCCTGCTGCCCAAAACCTGTTTAAAAAATGTTTCCAAAATTAAAGGACATTTCTGCATGAATTTAACAGTTTTATGAAATAGGAAGGGCTCTGCTTTCAGGGTTGTTGTGAAGCCCTATCAATCCTGGCCTTTGGCGAAGTGCATCTGAAACATTCTTCTAATTCTGCTGTTCACGGCTGATATTTACCACCTGGTTGACACTGCTCACATTGCATGTGTGCGACAGTCACATTTGAATACATGGTGGAATTTGCCCCTGGGCTGCACTGGCTCAGCCACAAATGACCCCACGCTAACGTCAGGCAAACAAGCCTCCCTCAGATAAAGGTAACACAGATATTAAAAGAGTATTCTGTGTGTTTCTGCCTCTGAACCAGTGTGTATCGTACCTCCCCTTCTGTCCTGTGAGCTTGAGAGGGAGCTGGGGGGATGAAGGGACAAGTGGAGACGGACGGATGGTAAGACGAACGTCAAAGTAAACAGCGCTGTCAAACCTTCTATTCCAGGCCTTTTTTCACGCTAAAAAGTCCAGCACATCCAATAATTTCCAGACTTGAGGCTCAAATGCAGAGTCTAGGGAGAAAATTCCCAAGTCCTTTGTGATTTAAAAATTCACATTCTCATTCAAACTGCGAACTGTCAGAAATCACAACATTTCCTTTTATGTGCTCTGGATGATCTTCAAAAAATATTAAAACACTAGGAGAGGTATAATTTCCTGGGGGAAGTGAGGGAGCTACAACCTCTCCCAACAATTGTAACCCCTCAGCAATGAATTTCGATCATTGTTTGGCATTGAAACAGGGCACAAATAATGGTTTAATGGCTTCTTCCACTTCTTTTCAAAATCACAGTCTGAAAACTTAATTGATCCCGGAGTAAGCTGCTTATGTTACGACTGCACAGACACACAGAGACATGAGCAATATAAAATATAAAGTCTAAATAAATCCAATAAAAACTCTGCAGAAAAAAATCTGTATGAAATCCACTCTGCTATAAACACAAATGCTGGGGTATTAATACTATAGATAAGGGCAACATTTAGGAGATGCTGTTAAATCTCAGCAAAGCACTTGGACACCATCCAGACTCTGCTTGTTCCAGAGAAATGGAGGTTCCTGCTCCCTATCTCGGCCTTGAACCTAGTGAGAGAGGATACAAGAAGTTATTTTGTTCACAGAGGACTGAGAGGTCTAGTGATAACAGCTTCCCGAAAGATGCATGAGGTCATTTTTATCCTCCGCCGGTCAGGACACTTTCAGACTCTGACTAAGCTACTGACGGCTACTGAGAAGGAGCCTTTAGACTGACTTTACTGCTGATACCAGAAATTCCTCAGGCTACACGAAGTCTACTTGAGTCGGCGGTGCTGGTACCCTTACGATATCAGTGTGACGGACGAGTTTCAACAAGCCTTTTAGCCAAGGAGTATTTAGCCCAGTTAATTATTAGTTGTCCCAAAATGATCCACCTGGAAAATAGTAAATAAATCCAGTCTACCAATAACAGCGATTACTGGCTTAAAAGGGATATATCGTGATTAGCGGGATCTGCGCTTCACAACATATGTTTTAAGCTGGTTTCGCCACGTTTCGCTCAGCTGCACTAGGCTTTGCTCCAGGCTGCTTGTGGTGAACACATAAAGGTATGTGAACTCTTACACAACACCCAAGAACCTCTGAAGGCACCACAGACCTTCCTGAGGTCCAACCCACTAACACAAAAATGAGGGTTTAGGAGTTTAGCTGCTTCTAAAAACATCTTAAGTGAAGAATCCGTGGGAAAAAACAGGTGTACCGGAATCATACTGAGGTTAAAGGAGAATTCCACCTTCTTTTACTTCAACAGCTGAGGTGTAAATAAAGTAATTTATTGTGAAATCTACCAATTTCTGTACAACGGTGGTGAATAGAACCAGGGGTCCCAATATCTATGTGCATTTTATCTACCAATCAAAACCATCAGTGAACCAACACATGTCTATATATAAGTCTTTATATGTATTGTATGGGCATGACTTTAAAATAGATTTTAGGCCAAAACCTTTTCAAAACTATGGTAGAACAATGTCTCATGGGGCAGGAAGCATATTCAAAACCATTCCATGTAATAACTTTCAGTGAGGGAGCTTTAGACGTCTGGTTCCATTCACCACCACTGGTTTCTCAAGAACCCGAGAACATTTCATGGTGAAGAAATGTGGAAATATAGGTGGAGTTATTCTCTCGAATGTCCCAAGAGGAGAAAAGATGCCAAACACTGGGTTGCTCAATTTTCACATTCTGCCTGTGATGGAATGTGTGTATGGTTTTATTTACCGGGTCGATATAAAAAAACAATAATAAAAACCAATATGACGCCCAATACCGCCAAATAAAAACCTCAATAAAACCATACCGCGCCTCACCTGTGGCCTACTTTACGTGAGAGCCGTGCAAAGTACACAGCTCGATAATCTCCACTGTGAGAAAGTGTTTGTTAACGGCCCCATACATCATCATCTCCGACGGCTCTCGGCCGGACCTTATAAAGCAACAATAGGACACAAAGAGGGGCAATAAAACTGGTGAGGGCACATAGCTGCCCAGGCGGCACCAGATTGTGGAGCGAAAGGACAGGTTAATCATTATCCACACACAAACACACACACACACACACACACACACTCACACACGCACTCACACACGCACTCGCTCTCCTAACCTGACTGAACCAAACCAGAAGGGCCAGGAGTTAATGTTTACATGCAGCCAAGTGCGAGACTTCGCTCTCTTGACCGGCAGTCTTGAGCCAAGGTTTGCGATGGGCAGGAGGCCGAGAAGCGACAGCTGTGATTTGATTTAATGCTGTAATGAGCAAACAGCCCTTAGAGCCTCTCACAGATCATTAAAGAAGACAGCAGACATCAGGGGACGTGGCACTAAACCAGATTAAGCATCTGCCCGGCCATCCGAGGGGCTAAACAGTAGCTTGAAGTGAAGTTTAGTGAGTTTAGGGATACACCTATGAACTCAATGCAAATTTTTTTTAACATAATTTAAGCTAATAATGGACCAATTACTGGAAAATTCATAAACATGCTTAAATGGTTCTTTTCCTACTACACACAGAACACCGCTGCTGTCAAACACAAACCTCGTATCTCCACAACGGCCACAAAACTGATTTTGGGCCATTTCTCTTGGTCCAGTCATCACAAAATTTGGACATAATGGAAATGTCAGCTGATGTTTTCAAATTACGGAAAAAAAACAAAAAAAAAAAAAAGGAGAAATAAGGTTTCATTCTGAGTGTGACGATATATTTGTTGTCATATTTTACAGTCTTTTAATAACATATATAAACTGCCTGATAGAAAAAGAGCATGGTTAAACGGCCAAAACAATACATTGCGATTAATCACATTATTTAGTGCTGAACAGATCTTTTTTTCAATTTAAGAAGTAGTGCATTCTGTGTGGGACAGAAAAGCTTAATCGGAATGGATTCATTACTTTCACCAAAATAATAACAGCATTTCCTTCATGCGACCGAGGGAGAGGCTTATGGTTGGTGGCATACCTGTGGTTTTTTTTGTTGGGCCCCAGTGCAGCAACAATACAATGGGCCCCTGTATGAAAATGACTTGTTTAAAATGTAATTTACTGATTTCCTCAATAATGTTCTTCTCTCGAGCCATGCCACTCCACCCTCGAGCAGCTGACATTAACCGAAATGCTTACCTGAGACTACCTGACTGAACTGCAGTAATTATTCGTCATATTTATTTTCCAGTCGCTGGCTAAGATGAAGTTACAGATTCCCCAGATCTCTTGGCGTAGTTTTGATAAGATGCATATGTTATGTTATTACAAGTATAAACAAGAGTTAAACAGACACCAGGGTGGGTCATGGGTGGACAGTCTCAGAATCTATATAAAGGAACCAACAAAGACTGGACCCCCTGTACCATGGCCCCCTTGGCCCCCAGTAGTTTCAACTCTGCTTATCACAGACAGCTCATCTACTGTTAGGTCACTTCACAACCTGAGGTGAGAATAAACCTGACTAAATTACATGTTCTGCCTCTGTCGTTTCCTCTCCAGCTTCAACTGTTTCAGTCTTATTTCTGGGCAGTAAAATGAGCCAAAAAGTACATTATATATATATTTAATGTACATATATATAATATGTAGGTTATTTATATATTTTATGTACACAACATATATATCTTTATTGGGCCCTGCATATACACACACATATATATATATACACAAATATACATACATAAACACACATCAGGGTGGGTCATGGGTGGACAGTTGTCTCAGAATCTATATGCAGGGCCCAATAAAGACTGGACTCCCTGTACCACTGACCCCCTGCCCCCCCAGTAGTTAAGTCTGAATAAATCTGGATAAATTATGTTTTGCCTCAGTCATTTTCTCTCCGGCTTCGGGTGTTTCGGTATTATTTCTAGGCAGTAAAATGAACCGAAAATCGCCACATGCTTACCCTTAAACCCCTCTTAAACCCCTTCTAGTCCTCTGAGGAAAGAGCCACTACACACTCACCCCTCTGTCCTCCGACCTCAGGTCGTCGACCGTGCACAAACTCCGCGTCCCGCTCATTTTCCTTCCTGACAAAAGTTCTGTAGTGCTTCCCAAAAAAATTAAATACACAAATAAATAAAAGAATAAATGACTAAACATATAAAAACGGCGTTTTCCTCCTCTCAGCTGCTTGTTGCTCCTCTCTGCTTCGACTGAAGACGTGCTCGAGCTGCGCCTGATTTTGTTTTACCGCCCGTATCTCGCCAGGACCCGCCCCCTCAAGGCTGGGATTGGCTGGCGGTAGCCTGTCCCCTGTCCAAGGATTGGTCAGTGGTTTGTATTTACAGGCTGTTCGACCAATAGGGTAGGGAGCATGAGATATAAGGGCGGGGCTAGGTGGATATCTCTTCTCCACCGGTGAAAAACTCCACCGCATACCAGCAGCCTGACTTCAGCAGAGCAGCCCCACTAATCCTGCTGATGTAATATGACCAGAAGCTTTTTTACATCCTAAAACTGTCTGAGAGTGTCAGTCAACGACAGTCAACGACCAAGACATCCTATCACATAACCGTTTGGGACAGCTGAAAGCCGCCCAAGCCCAGAATTCCAAAGGCCAGCTGGATTAAAGGCCATCACCAAAGATAAGGAGGCTGATTTGACTAGCTCTCCTCATTTTCCTACCTAAACCCACTTTATCACACCCTTTCGCCATTAAATATGCATAACAGCCATGGAAACCCTGCTTAAACACCCACACCGACCCGTTAACCCCTGCAGTGGCCTTGTGACCTAACGAGAGAAGAAACCATCAGAAACTCTGGGTGTGAAGACGAGCACGCTCAAGTATGTGGGCAGGTTGCTCAACACGTTCGTATGATCTCGAAACTCTTGGACACGCCAAGCCATATTTTGGGAGTGCAGTCATGGATAAGATGCCTGCTCCTAAAGCACGGCCTCCCTCAGCAGCCACCCTGGGATGAACAGAGAACTGTAAAAAAAATGACATCAGAACGTCACATGACCGCTTTGTCCATCTGGAATGTGATGAGTAACATCTCAAAAAGTGTGTATTTTTATAAAGTGGATTATACCCGTAAATGGTGCCAGATAAAATGATATACAGTGTTGCCCCACACACACCACCCACCCACAAAGTACCGATGGCAGCCTAAGAACTTTAAGTCCCATCTTAATATACTTAATTAAATCATCTTAATTAAATCAGCATCTCTATGAGTATGAGAACCATTCCATGCCAGTGTCTGTTAAATTCCTCCACAAGCTCCTCATTCT
>JBBPCZ010045723.1:0-13086 GCA_037974445.1 Brycinus macrolepidotus
GAGGGAGAGAGAGAGAAAGGGAGAGGGAGAGAGGGAGGGGGTGAGGGAGGGGGTGAGGGAGGGAGAGGGAGGGAGAGGGAGAGAGAGAGGGAGGGAGAGAGAGAGGGAGAGAGCACGTTTCATAGCTGTGGCTGAATATTCAAAGTTAGCACCTGTAAAAAAGATCAAAAAGATGAATATATGAGGTTTTGCGGTTTGTTACATAGAATCCCATTTTTAAAATCAGTTTAAAGTATCGAAGCATGAAGCATAAAAACACAAATCATTAATATGACAAATATCTGCTTTTATAAAGATGGAACTAGTCATGGTTATTTATTTATTTGGATGTTTGGCCATTTATAAATAATACATTTAATAAATAACATACTGATTGTGATATAAATAATAGTTTGTTTACTGGCTGGTTTCTTTATTAATATGAAGTAGAACTGGCCATTTATTTATTTAAATTAGTTCAAATTTAGTTTCAAAGCAAACTGACCATTTATTTGTTTATTTGTTTACTTTTTTATTGGAATTAGTTGAACATGGTAGAACTAGTTATTTGTAAATGTATGTGTTTAAACAGAATAGTAGTTTACAGTGATAAAAACAGACACGTTTCTTTGTTTAATGGCTGGTTTATCTATCAGTATGAAAAACTTAGTAGTCAGTTAATGAAAATAATGGAAGTAATAATTTGTATCTACTCTCCTTGTATATTACACAAGAAGAGTATATAAAAGATAAATACATTTAATTGTTTTTGTTTGTTTTTTCACTTGTTTGTAAACAAGTCGGTGTTGTAAAGAGATAGATGTGGTAAAATAAAAGGTCAGTGATGTTTTTCAGTGCTCCTCATCCACGTAAACCCAGATCTTTATAGCTGAAGTGTGGCTTGACTCATCTGCTCAGCACTCGACTGGAACTTAAAGCCTTCTGAGACCCAACACTTGACTCTTCCTGGAAGACTTGCAAAAAAGTGACTCATAAACATCCCTGGAACACACACACACACACACACACACACACACAGTCTCATGCCACTGCTATTTCTGTGATGTCTGCATGCTGGCACAGATACGCAGTGTTTCTGTGTGACGTGTGTTTTAATGTGTTTCACATTAACACACATCAGTGAGAAGAAACACACACCTCCAGTACTACAGTCTTAACTTGGCGTACATACACCACTGTCTTCTCTGGAAATAACACACATACAGTACACATAAAGTACACACATTACAATCACATCTGCTTCAGATCTTGGTGGTCCGACGAGACCAAGAAAATACCATGATGTTTATGCTTGAATGGAGCCTTCCTTGGTGTAGAGTAACACACATAAATTCTTATGACAATACAGAATCAGAAAATACAATATATTGTTTATTATCACATAATAGTAGTGAAAGTCTGTTTTCTAATAGTCTGTTTAGAGGATGTCTTCTTCTACATTTACATTTACATTTACAGCATTTGGCAGATGCTCTTATCCAGAACGATTATCCAGAACTTTATAGCCCACAAGAAAACCTAGACTTAAAATTAAGAGCTGCTAGTAGACTAAGATTCACTAAGATTCTAAAAGAGATGGAGTTAGTCCACCAGGGGCCTATCAGATCGCATACACAGAAGACAGAAGTTTTTTGTGAAGTTTGTTTTGAGTTTATGACATGAACATGTAGATGTTCTCCTCAGTGCTCAGTGAAGAGGAGGATCTTCAGTCTCCATTTGAAGACAGTGAGGGTCTCAAAAGTTCTGACTGTCAGGAGAGGTTCGTTCCACCACTTGGGTGCCAAAACTGAGAACAGTCTTGAGGCACTTCTTCAACCTTTGAGAAAAGGTGGGTCAAGTCGGGCTTCTAAAGACCACCAGCTGCCCATCAAAACCAAGCAAAGAGTCTAGGGAGGAGGGATTGGCTAGCTAGAGCCTAAAGGTTATGTGTTGACATTGTCCAATATGGAAGTGAGATTAGAGATGTTTGAGGCTAGTGTGTCCTCTTATCACAAGGAGCCACGCTGTATCACAAACAAATGTTTTTCCATTACAAATAAAGCAACCCGAGCCATACCCGAGCTGCTCAATGGTGGGGCCAAAAGTGGGCCACAGGCGAGCTGATGATGTCACTGCTTCTTGAACAAGACTATAAAAAAATAAAAGCTCAAAATATCAAAAGTGGCTCTGTCAGAAAAACCTTTGGCTGGTATGACTCCATGGATGCGGTTTTGGGACGACCGGCCATAAACTGTAGTGAGAGAATTGTGTATCAGAAACACCGTTACCGGGCTGAGATACAACTTACGTGCTGTCACAGTACAGTTTGGATACAGGATGGTTCCTGTATACCAGTGGAAAAGTACCTTTAGATGCAGGTTGGAGCTAAACATGGCAGGGAAGTAGATCTCCAGATGGAGGGTTGGTGACCACTGTTGTACAAGATAATGTCCTCCAGCCATGCCACCATCTGTACAATCAGCTAGCGTTCATTGTCGCCAGGTTCCTAAGTGAAGGCCTGTCTTTCATAACAGCTTCTGCTGATCTAGACAAGATCGTATCGCTCAGCAGTGAAGTATTTTAAACTGTGGTTGGAACGGGCTGCAGATAGTGGCTTAGTTTACCACTGCAAGTCTACAGTCCATTGATCTTTGCTTGGGAAAGAAAATAATCACTCAAAATGTCAAAATCTTCAACATGTGGTCGTAGTCAAAGAGATTCCGGTGATCAGTGGATGATTTTCCGAATCCAGTGGTCTAAAATTGCTGAAAGGTTAAAGGAATGCCATGGGTACCTGGGGAACCACATAGTTCTTTATGGAGTGCATGTGTGTGCGTGCGCGCTGATCTGACCCAACAGAGTATGCGATGAATGAAACAGCACACTGTGCATTTTTTCATACACTTTATGACATGTTGTGAATCACGAGGCTTATGTTTTGGAAGGGGCTGTCCTCTGATGGATGGAGAAGGGGAACATTTCAAATAGGGCACCGATTCTAAAGAGTCTTCTAATTTCATGCTCAGCAGAAGGACTGAAAAAGGATTCAGGATCTTAACAATGGAAAGGTTATGCAACACACTCTTCCTAAAAGGGGGTTTATTTTGGCATGCTGACTACTCTACAGTAGATTTTTCAGAGTAGAAACATCTCCAGGTTTGTGGTTCCAAGTCTTTGTGGTTTGGAGAGAATTTTGGGTTTACTGAAAATCAGCTCAGTTGATTTTTACAGGCTGTTAATTCTCCATCTGACTCTTTACAGCTGAATCCTTAAGTAAAGACCACATATATTATACAGACAGGAGACAAGTTAAGGGGAAAAAACGACATAAATTGTCATTGTAAGGTGTTGGGACAAGTTCTGAACTTAGGAACTGTACTGGAGGGATGGGACACTGTTCTTCCAACAGTTTTGATGATGGTGATGGAGTACGCTAGTCCAAAATCTCCAATAGGCGTTCATTCAGGAGATCTGGAGAGGCCATTCAGGAGATCTGGAGAGACCTTCATACCCATCAAACCATTCAGTGACCCATCATGACCTGGAAGAGACCATGCCCACCATGAGAGAAATATTTAACCCATAGAACTCAGAGCATATTTGTAAAATCTGATTTCAGTAAATATAAACAGTGTATTGTTGTTCTTTATGGGCATTTTCATGTAAAACCCCAGTAGCAGTTTTTATTATTACATGTTTTTTAAATTACAATAACTTTGGTTCTACGTGGCATAGGATCACCAAACACAGCTCAGCATGACGTCTGACATCTCAAGCATCAACATAAATCGTGGGAACTTGCAAATAAGGATTTCTTTTGGTTTATGACGACAATTTACCATTTGTTGCGCTTCCGGCATGGATTCGTGCCACTTGTGTTCTAAGGGTTAATCATAGGATAGAGGTGATAATCAGGATAACTTTGGATTAATTTGCAGTGACCTTCTAAGGCAGCAAGTGGACCCACACCGTACTAACAAAACACCCCTGACAACATAGCTGAACCACTGGAACCTCCACTGTAGGGATCTAGCCCACTTGTGAAAACTATGGTGAAAGAAGATCCAGCCTTTTTATAAATGCATGGTAGAATGTTCATTTGCATGGACCAATAGAATGAGATGCTCTGGAGAAGCCACACATGAGCTTAAGGTGACCACACTCAAAGCTAAGCATCACATAAAGGGGTATAAAACCCCCCAGCATTGGACTGTGGAGCTGTTGAAGTGCTTTCTCTGGAGTGATGCAGCTCCATCAGTACCTTTGGGATGATTTACTGTGAAGTTTGATGTTTTTATCGAGCATCAGTACCTGACCTCACTAGTGCTCTTGTGGCCGAATGCAGTCAAATCTTCACAGCTATGGATTTACAGTGTAGAACTGCCAAATATCTTTCACTATTCCTCAAAACAGGCAAACATACAGTGAATTTGTTTTTTTTTGTCGCACAACATATTTCAGCATGAAGAACACCTAACCACCAGAGGAGTTCAGGCCTCTGCACTGTGTAACACCAGGCTACTGCAAATACTCCGAAAAAAGCTCGGTGTGTGAAAACATCTCAGAAATGATTACACCTTCTGTTCCTAACATGTGGTCGTCATTTAGGCTCGTGTATTTCCCAGCAGTCAAATAGAAGTGAGGGTCAGTGGGTCATTGTTCTCCACTAGAAAAGGCATAATTCCCATAATGACCATTTTCCAGCCTATCTTTATTCCTAAGAATGCCTTTAGGACTACATATAATATTATACTACACTAATATATAGTTAATACAGTAAATAGTGTTTTTATGTATGGTAAAGTGTTTGCTTAACCATTTCCAGACATCTTTTCTCATGGAAGCCCAGTTTTACTTGTAGCTCCATCAAATACCTGGTTTGACTCTTTACACTTCATTAGATTAAATTAGGTGTGTTGATTATGGAATTGAATAAATCCAAGCAGTGACTGGAAACACAGAGCAGAAATCTGGAACCAAACCTGTGTTCTTCTAACCAGCTCACAAAATAGCAACTACTTTTTAGAAACAAAAAAAAACTTGATACGTTTTACTGTTTTCTTGTTTGTTTGGATTTACTCTAACGTTCGTTTGTGTTTTTGCTGGCAGAAAGAAACCCACTGCTGATGTAAATAGCTTCAAGCAATTTGTATAGGTGTCTAAGCCCAGTACTGGTTATATCAGTATATAAGTCTTAAAGGCACAATTATTGCATGTTGGAAAGGGATAAAGAGATGCTAGAAAATGCTCATTATAGAAATCATGACTGTTTTTGGTACACAAACCCAATAACACACATGTGGACTTCAGGGAAAGGTCAGTGAAATGAAAAAAAGAAAAATATGATAAGAATAAAATAGATATGGCCATATGCCAGTGCCATGCAAGAAAAAAAATGCATGTTCTGTATCATTTCTTCAGAAGTCTTTGCATGCCTCAACCCACTCCCCCCGCCCCGAAAAAAAAAATCAGTTTAAGTAGCATCTTAGTTGAGTGAAATCGAAGAGGCTTCTGAAGTGGCTGTTTAAAAATGGCAGAACGTTTAAAATATCTAGATTAACAACATCCAGTTAATCTGATTTACAGTTGCTGTGTGCAGTAATTTTGCAGTTAGAACAGAATTGAAAAAAAAACGGCACTTTTATGAGCAGAATTGATACCAGCTAATACCGCCAGTTCCTAAATCTGAGGTTATTTTTTTATTTATTTATTTTATTTGTTTTTTTGTCCTGTTCCAGTGAGTCCTCACAACACACGCACTGAATTACACACAACCCTCTGAGGTCCTGCCGTGCAAACACACTGTTAGTTCACTCTCTTAAAGCTCATGAGTTAGAAGCAAGTAGCTTAGGGTAAGATTTCCTCTTCCTTCTGCTTCTGCAATGGAGAAGCAAATCCTGGCTCTGTGTTAGTTTGAAGGGTTCTTTGTAATACTGAGGATATTTAAAATATGTCAGTGATACTTAAGACATGTAACTCTGAATATGTGAGATTTTGGATTACAAGCGACAACCCCTACTAGAAAAATGAGCATGATCAGCATGTGTTGTGCTTAGGATGCTGTTTATTCATACTGACCATGCTGGGTGACCATCAAAACCAGTACCAGGCCAGTATAAGCCAGTTTAGACCAACGTGGAATTCATGCAGTCACGTCTAAACAGTATTTTTCTACAGTGGCTCCATGTAAACCCTGTACATAATGCAAGTACAAACAGTGTTAGCCTGGGTTAAATTGTAGTTCTGTGGCTAAGTGACTATCAAGCCACGTTAGCATGTTGGCTAAGTTAGACATTTGTTAAACCACAACTATTAGAGTGAGGCCTCCAAAAACAATGCTAACGCCAATGCTATTTTCTATTATAGATTCTACGTGTTTTCTAATAGTATGTCAGCACAAAGCACACTAAGCTGAACCTTCTTTTGGCTCTTGTAAAATAAACACATTTGAAGCCTATAAAAGACTTGTAGCTTTTTACACACATTAATAATAATAATAATAATAATAATAATAATAATAATAATAATAATATGTATAGTACCTTTCACACAAGAAATGCAGCTCAAATTGTCTTTACAGTAAAGAAATTCCATGTGATGAGTGCCTCACATGAAAATAGATATAGAAAATAAAATGGAAAATAAAAATAGTATAGAAATGTATAAATAGTATAATAGTATAAAAAATAGTATAAATAGTATAAAAAATGAAGGCCATTAACATATATTACCTTGCATGTGTCAGTTTTACAGTGACTCCTTCAGTAAAGAGTGGTGTAGAGCTGTTTTCTATTTCGAACAACTGACTGAAACCACACTTTTTTTCTCACTGTGTTGGTTCCACCCTCTGTGAATCAGAATGTGATTGGTTGACACAAAGGTTGTGATGTTGGAACAAAACCTTGCATTTCCATATTTCATTTCATCAGATAGGATTATTATAAATTGTTCAAAATTATTTGAAATTTAAATGTTGTTACATTCATTTACAAAAAAAGTTAAGAACCTTTTTGGCTTCTCCTGTAAAATGACTCTTTGGTGGATGTCCTGACTGTGAAGCTAATGTTGCTGGTAGTTAATTTGGCATATAAAGGCTTCAGTGCAGTTCCTGAACCTTAAATTAATGGGAGAGCTTGCTTTGTTGTAAAAGTTCATACAAATAAAAGTCTGGAGCAACGCCATAGAAGAACCACTTTTGGTTCTCTATAGCAGTTGTTCTCAAACTGGTCCTCAAGGGCCTCCAGACAGACCGTAATTTTGCTCTATCCTTGGGATTGAGCAAAAATGTGGATCATCTGGCGGGCCCTGAGGACCAGACAGAGAACCACTGCTCTTGAAAACCTTTCAAGGGCTGGTTATTTAGAGAACTATTGCTGGATAAAATGTGAGTGTGAAGAACCTTTTTAAAGTTTAAAGAACCTCAAGATACACATAAATGTCTAGTCCTTGGCTAACCAAGTACATTCCAGTGAACTACCCCACCTTATACCTTCAATACATCTCATATTGAACTCTGGGCTTTCAATAGCACCTGCACTTTACCTTCTGTTTACTGCCACTACAGGCACACATATGTCCTGTTACTCAGTTTGACAAGTTATAATTTACATTCCCTCACTGTGGTTCTATGCTGCTGTGTCCTGTACAATTATATACGTATGGTGCAATATTATTCATTCTGGAAGGTTTACATCCCTTTCCCACCTTACTGTTACACTGCTGTATTGTCTATTTACTGTATTGTCTCGGATTTACATCCCATTCAAACTACATTGCTTTATTGTTTATTTATTGTATTGTTTCTGTCATTTCTTGCATTTTGTTCAGTGCTGCTAACTGCCTCCTGTGCAATATTTATAGTGCAATACTATTCACTCTGGAAGGTTTACATCCTGTTCACACTATACTGTTACATTACATTACCATACAGTGTTGTATGGATTGTTTCTCCTGTAACTTGTTGCTATATGTTACACTCTGGCCCATTTAGAAACGTCTCATCACACTATGTACATGTTCACAGCTGCTGATGACAATAAAGGAACCTTGAATCTTGATAATGCCAGATTAGACCTGTACATCCAAGCCATTTAGGTGCCTTTATTTTTAAGGGTGCTGGAGTGGGAAGACGACGAGCGAGACGATGTCAAGGAGAGGAAGTGAAAGAGAGAGAAGAGCTTTCATTGCTGTCATTTTAGAATATGATGGAGCAGCAGGGAGTGCGCTGGCAGTGCATCATCGTCTTGATCTGTGACCATCTGGCTCTGTTTTTACTAAGACAAAAGACTAATGACCTATGCTAGGGCCACGATTCCCTGACTGCAGCCATTAAAACATCAGGCGCTGGCTCTGAAGACTGGAAAACTGTGATCCATCACAGACTCAGCACAGAACAAAACGCCTCAACATGACCCATGTAGTGTATATACAGCAAGTCTCTTCCAACTGGGAAAAAAGAAATACATTCCAGCAGATTTACACTGGAAGGTTCAGAACAAGTTTACGCTTCACATGAGAAAATGTCGATGTTCTGCTTTTAATAGGCACGATTAAATGCTGAAGCCAAACTGAGAAACACGTCATGAAATAGAGGTGGTCTCTAGGTGGCCCTTTAAATTGCCGAGTCTGATGTAGTTTACACTAATGAGCCCATTATGATAACTTTAAATGACCATTGAATCCCAATGACGCACACCAGCAACGTTTAGAGACAAGATTGTTAAATGATTCTAATATGTTAGTCCTGCAAGTACCCAGGTGTCAGATAATTCATAGGACACAAGGAAGCTCTAAATCAGGGGTGCCCTAATCTGGTACTAGAAAGGTTGGTGTCCAAGGACAGACCTTCTTTGGACCCCAGGCAAGTTTTCCATTTGATGAATGGGGTGGGGGTTGGTTGCGGGAGGGGATTGTTGGCAGTTTGATTTGTCGATGGGGGAGGGGGATTGTAGGTTTCGATTTGTTGACCAAAAACACAAATTCTCACAAGTCTTTTTGGTGGACGAGGCCCCAGACAATTGCCTATCTATTCCTAATAGTAAAACCTCCTATGCTCATGTCCAGCACAGTTTGGAACACAACTCACTAAACATGGCTATTAACAAGTGAGTTGAACCAAATGTGTTTGAGAAAGGTAGATTTTCTACCCAATTTAGTCATTTCTAGTTCCACCCACAAGTTCACAATCCTTATCACACAATACCAACAACACTGGGAGGGTGAGGGTGACCATGTGCTTCTTATGAGTCATGAGAAGCTCCACCAACGAGTGACTAATGCAGTGACATTAGAAAGCATGATAAGGGGAGTCCTAAGGGGAGTCCTAGTTAGTGGGTGGAACTGGAGATGACTAAATTGGGCAGAAAACCTCTCTTCCTAAACATTGAATTAACAGGTGAGTTGAACCAGGTGAGTTTGAGAAGGGAAGATTTCCTGCCCGCTTAATCATCTCCAGTTCCATCTACTAGCTAGGACTACCCTTATCACACAATACCCCAACACTGGGAGAGTGAAGGTGACCATGAGCTTCTCATGAGTCATGAGGAGCTCTTCCACATCTTCTCAAAGTGTGGCTATTGAAATGACATAGGAAACATGTTTGGAGAAGAACATCGACTGCTCTGTTATGTCAGCTATCAGACGCTCATGTTGGCTAGAATTACACTGAGAGACAGCAGGAAGAGGGCTATCCTACCCATTCAGATGCACCAAAACCAGTTAGACTGTCCAGTTGGATGGCTGCAGCAACACCGATGATTGAACTCGCAATTTTCCAGTGACAAGGTGATGTCTACATCTAGAAAATGAATTGGTGGCCTCTTTGATGAATAATGAAACAAACATTAATATAATGGCATTAATATAAAGGTTAAAAAGTTATTTAAACAGCTGCCTGTGGGAACATTTGTTCTGTTTTGTTAGAAGTTGTAACTGTGAGCTGTAGTGAGATACAAAATAATTTTATATAACCAGAACAGCCTAAGAAAAGCTGCTAGTCATGTTAACTAGTAGAATTATTGAATATAAAGAAGTTGCATGCATCTTGCATCTACACTTTTTGCTATTAGTGTGCCAGGAAGGGTTCTTTTGAATGATGCTGCAGATAACCTACTTTTAGCACCTCACAGAACCTTTCCATTGAGTTTTTTAAGGATCTGTTCAATTAGAGAACCAGAGATGGTTCTTCTGTGGCATTGCTTCAAAGAACTTCTTTTGATTGCATGAAAGTCTCATCATGTAAAGCCAACCTTAAGCTCTGAATTTTGAGCCCATAAAGTGTGTTGTAAAGAATGTGGTCGATTTGATTGCTGTTCCAGCTGAACGGATTTATCAGAACACTTTGCATAAGAAGGTACTTCTTTTGATCCTGTTATCAAGTAATCAAATAGAGTTCTCTTCCAGAAGCCCAACCAAAGTCCTGTCCTATTAAAGACTGATATTTACTGCTCAGTCCTGCCCAATCACTTATTGTGATGCCAGAACTACATGGCCACACTACAAGACCAGATTTTCCATTGTTTCTCCATTACAGACCAGGTCTGGAATTGTCAGACTCACTGTGACCACTATAAATCTTATGGTGAGCCATATGTTATACCCAACACATACATGGGATGTGATGTTAGGATCTGCGCCAGCCTACAGATATGGTTTTGCTTGTCTGAACATCCTTGATCATTAAAAGCTTAGACATTTGCAGCTACATTACCTGTTTTTTTCCCCTTAACTATTAGATCTGATAGGCAAGCAAACAATGGTTGCCCAGTGACATGGTCTTTGTAGCTTCCAGAGCTGTTGGACTGACTCGCTGGTAACAGTGCACAGCTGGAGAAAGCATACTGACAGTGAAGAAGTTTGCTGTTTGAACCAAACAGCTGCTCTGTTTTGCAGACTAACACGTTGTAGGTGGAGAACAAGACACACATTTAAACCATACTGAACTCCATATGTGAATGAAATATAGTTTTATGTCATTTCTAATGACTGTTTGCACAAGTGACTGCCAGAGCATTTTTCTTCACAACATGATCATAAAACCATGTGCCAACACCATCGTTTCTGTTGTTTCTGTTGTTTGTGTTGTTATTACCCACTGCATCCCACTGGTTCTCCATGCAGATGCTCATATGTGAAGAATGATAATAGGAGTAAAGAAGAAATAAAGCTCTTAAGGACACAGGAATGATGTATGTGTGTTAAGTGTTTGTTTTCTGTTTTTTGAATGAAACCTATAAAGCCAACCTACAAGGTCAGACCCAATAAAAATGGGCAAGCTTAGGGATCTGAGCCAAACATGACTGGCCAAATGACTGGGTCAGAACATCTCCAAAACTGCAGGTCTATTGGGGTATTGCAGCATGCAGTGATCAGTACCTACTAAAAGTGGTGCGAGGAAAAACAAGAGGTGAACTAGTGACCAGGTCATTTATGTTCAACGCCAGTCTGAACCCACAGAAGAGCTACTATAGCACAAACTACTGACAAAGCTTTTGCTGGCTATGATAGAAGGGTGTCAGACCACACAATGCATCAAAGCTTAAACCTTGTCCATGAGCTCTTAAGACCTCCAAATTCCCCAGATCTTAATCTATTCAATCATCTGTGGGATGTGCTGGATAGACTAGTCCGATCCACCTTGAGATCGAACTAACTAGAGATCCACCTTGATCCACCTAGCAAACTACAGCATTTGCACACTGAAGGATTTGCTGCTAATGACTTTTCCACAGCACACTTTGTGGAGTTCATGCCTTGACAGGATAATGCTGTTTTGATAGCAAATCCTACACAGCAAAGTATTAGGCAGGTGGTTTTAACGTTATGACTAATATATAAACAGTACTGTGCAAAAGTCTTGGGCAAACTGTTAAATTTGAAAAGTACTTGAAGTTTTGTGAGCTGGTTAGAAGAACACAGGTTTGGTTCCAGATTTCACCTCAATGCCTCCAGGCTTTGCATGGATTTGTGAAAATCCATCAGCAGTTCCTGATTTAATGTAATGAAGTAATGATTGAACTGAGCTAGGTATTTGAGGAATTTGATGAGAACTACAATGTTATACTGGCTACCATGAGGAGAGATCTGGGAATGATTAAGCAAACACATTGACATATATAAAATATCCTTTTTAAAGGATATAGTGCTCAGCTATACATATATATGCATGTGTGTGTGTGTACATGCTTCAAATCACTATGTGAAGCATGTACAAATCACTGTCAAATCACTATTTGAAGCAAGCTCTGATCCCACGACCCACCTCTGAGGTTGAGAAACTATCAAACTCATCTGTGGTGTTGAAACATCTGGAGGCTCTAAACCAGAATGACCACAGAGCTCTTTTCTCTGAAGTGTCATTCATGTTCATGTTTGTAATCTTCATGAATGTAAATCCAGTTTAACGTTTGATCGCCTCAATCTGTTTGTGAAACGGGTCCTGCTGTGAAGCTTCAGTATGGAGCATAAATCTCGACCCTCTCGCATCTTTTCTATTAATTATTTACCAGGAATGTAAACAAAAACAAACAAGCTGTAGGCCGGACATCATAAAGCTGTCTCATAAATCGCTTTCACCTGGGTGGCAAGGACAAATGGGAAGTTGGGGGTTGTGTTCCAACTCTAGTGGGAAGCTCACCTTGGTGATGGTGTGTAACCATCCATCCTCTTTCCCAGTCACCCTCGGCATGACCACAGAGGATGCCACTGGAAAATGACCTGACACCAGGAAGAGCAGTCTGAGATCACTGGAGATTACAGAGGAGTTATGGCACCACTGTAAACATGCGTGGATCCTTTTTAACATGTAAACTCAAGTTTAACATGTAAACTCAAGTGAATTTAAATTTTTAATCTTGATAATACTGGAAATATTTGTGAAATATATGAGTCTTGTGTAAAATCTGTGGTATTATTTGTTGGTAAATGAAAATTTTAATCAAAGTAGAAACATTAGCCTCTGTTCTTCTACTGACCACAGCATGTTTTGTGCATATACACTACTCACAAAATATTAGGGATGGTTGGCTTTCGCGTGAAATTTATGGAAAACGTAAAAAGTTCACACTACAGTGATATTATATCATGAAAGTAGGGCATTTAAGTAGAAGC
>JBBPCZ010045754.1:0-13085 GCA_037974445.1 Brycinus macrolepidotus
CACACACACACACACACACACACACACACACACACACACACACATACATATATATATATATATATATATATATATATTTATATATATATTACATATATTACAAATGTATTTACATGGGAGAATGGCTTGTAAAGTTTAAACAATATCATTCTCCTCCACCTATATGTTAATGTCATTGCTTCTTTTAGTACCTTTTATTTTCACACAATTTTCTGTCAGTTTTCATGCTTGTCACTCTCTCTCTCTCTCTCTCTCTCTCTCTCTCTCTCTCTCTCTCAGTGGGTGAGTTCACAGATCAGCCGGAGGAGCTGAGAGGTTACTCAGTTCACACTCGGCTGTGTAAGGGTCCTCGTGGTTTCGGCTTCAACATTGTAGGGGGCAGCCGACCCAGAGAGTTTCTGCAGGTCTACAGCATCACACCCGGAGGACCGTCCACTCTCAACTCAGGTAAACAACAAGAGTAGTGTGAGCATCTCGCATGTAGAGTTTTCATTATATTTTCACCAAAATGATTTGCATTTGCATCATGTGAATGACTCGATTCGTCAAAGCACCCACAGAAACTCATCTAGAACATCTGACATGCTCAGAGCACATGTATTAAAAATGTATTTTTATTTATATTTAGATTTATTTAGACAGCTTGATTAAAAATTAACCAATATTATGCAACCCTAATAAACAACAGTTCTGTTTTTGCCTAATTTGTAGTCTCACTATTACAGCATCCTTAACTGAAATTAAGGAAGCCATCACTGCTGAGTTTCCATAGCTTTACTTGAAACAGCAATGCAGCGTTAGGACTGAGTATTAAAATTCAGTACTTTAATGTTAGCACCCAGAATTATGACATATCTAAAAATTCATTCAGTACCAAAAACCTGTTTTCAATACCAGTAGTCAGTCTTATCAGTATCTGGAAGCCAATAGACATTCGTTCCAAAATCTAGCTTGCTGATTGGCTTAAATTACATTCTAGGTATCTTCTTCTTCATCTACTTTCAGCTGCTCTTGGTTAGGGGTCACCACAGCTGATATATTCTATATTATTACATCAGTGCTTTTTGATTACTGTACATTTATTTACAGTAAATGTACCGAGCAAATATACGTACAGCTCACCACCTCAATTCTGGTTAAACCATTCTCACTAAAGTTGTAACTTTAAAGAAGGTGTTGATAAAAGTATTCGTATCAAAGTCAATGTAGCTCCTCAGAAAAGAAGTGTCTGTGGGTGTGTCCATAGCATAAGCCCCACCCCTCCCGCTCACTTTACACCCAGATGTCTTGTTTTGACAGTAGTTTTATGGCCTTCTGTGAATGAGAGACACTTTGGAGGAGTTTGAGAAGCATATTGGTGATATAGTTAAAGTTCTGACTGTTACACTGTTAACAGCCTTGCCAGTTATAATTATATTACCAAAATCAAAAATACTATCGTTTATGTTCACAGAATTAGTAACAAAACAGAATTAGTTTAATTCTATCAAGACTAATTGGGTGGTGACAGTATAGTCTGTTGCCTGCTGATAGCTGCATTGTACTGGCCTGGGTGCCAGGGCTGATACCTGACTGAGAGTAGATTGTAAATGAGACAGCAGTGTGGTTTGTCTGCTGGAGGGTCATGTGTCACAGCTAGAAGATGCATAGCACTGGATTACAGAGCTTATGGCTGTCTAATGATGGACATTTGCTTTGAGCACACACACACACTGACCACACACACACACACACACACACACACACACACACACACACACTGACCACACACACACAGGGGAATAAAAGTATGAAAAAATATACAGTACAGCAGTGAATGATGATAGAACTTAGAAGACAAAAAGATATGTGTAAATGCCTTTGTATAGTACCTGGTCTATCCTCTTCTAAAAAGTAAGCTATATGTAGTAAACTGTGGGAAAGGTAATAGGAGATGGTAAGAACATCTAAAGCGCGCTGCTGCATATGCTGGCCACTGCTGACCCTGCTGGACTTTCTCGTTCTCAATCCCACGCTGAACTGGAGCCGTTATTGTGTGATCCTGTTCAGCGTCTCAATCTCTCCCTAATCCTAATGGCCTGCACACTGTAATCCAGCAGTGCTGGGGCAGATACTCTCTCTCTTTTCCCTCTTTCTTTCTGCTCATTTGCTCTCCCGCACTCTGCCTTTCATGGTGCTCAGTTGTATGCGCATAAGTCATTTATGTTTCATTCTTTCCATCCACCATGTAAAGCCAGACTTTCAGCCACCATGGACCAAGTGTATTATGATAATAGCTTTGTTTCAGCATTATGACAGCGAACCAAGGGTTTTTAGAAAGCCGTGATGAGCCATGCTATTAAAGTTGTATTATCACAATGTCTTGTCATCGAGCCATAGCCTGTTGCTGACAGCAGGGCAGTCATCAAAGCTACAATACAATAACAAGACTATGTGTACATCAGTGTGAATGCAGGTTCAAATAAATTCAACTTTTTCCCTAAACTGTCAATCATCCTAAGCTAAAGCATACTACCACAGCAAGAGAACTGTTTAAAGGCCATTTATATCTTACTTTTAATGACTTGATGCACAGAACTAGACATTTGTTTTGACAAAGTCCGTTAAAAGGTCTTGATTTCTCTTAAAAAATAATTCAAATTTTGTCACAGTATCAGATCTCTTTCACATATCTCTCAGGTACATCTTTTGACCATATCTGTGACTTAACTAAATCGTATGCCATTAATTTGATTTACCACAATAGAAGCAAGAATAGAAGGTAAAATGTCTTTATCATAAAAAAAATCAGTCTGTAACAAAATATTTTAATTTATATTACCAAAAAGTTTTGTATTTTCAGCTATTTACTGAATAACATTTTTCAGAGTCAACAATTTTCAGTACCAGTTGTGTCACTGATCAGATTAATCTTTATAGAATACTAATTTCTAGTGTTTTCTATCTTCTTCTTAGCGGATATCTTGGTCTACATAAATGACTCTTGTGTGCTGGGCACTTCTCATAAGGAGGTAGTGGAGTTGCTGAAGGCCATTCCTGTAGGCCAGAGTGTAGATGTGGTGGTCCAGAGGGGGTACCCCATGCTCTACAACCCTGATGGCTGCCCCAGACAACGCCGTCCAGGGCTACTGGACACCCGAGAACCTGCTTTAAAACCTCCACCTCCACCTTTGCCTACTACCACCCAGCCACAGCCTCAGGCCCCACTCCCAACTTTAGCACAGCTCAACCTCAATGGAATGACGTCCAGTGCAGAGGGGAGGTACATTAGAGCCCTTGGAGGAAGGGCGTCCAGGTTGAGTCTAGATGCCAATGGTAACACTTCACATTTTTCTCCACCTCCAAGAACACCATCTTATTATGCTCATTCCAATGGGAGTGAGAGTGGCTTCCTGAGGCCGCTTCGACCCGCAAGGGGCATCAGGAGGCTGCAGAGCGCAGACCTGGCCAGCCAGAGTGACAGTGAGGTGGTGTCAGCTATTGGATCCCACAGGTAACATGTGGCTAAAGAGGCTAAAAACATTACTTTCGGATCACAGATTATGGGAAAAACAAGAATTTTGTCTTTTAAAGTACATAATTTGATGAATCGAGCTTAATGACTAAACATTTGCAGGTAAAAGGTCAATTTTTATTTAAAGTTGACTATAAGTGTAGGAGAATAATGTATTGTGCTGCTATAAATAAATGTGTAGTATAATAGCAATATTATAAATCTTTATTTGCATCACACTTTGTAAAGCTAAGAAGGATTTAGTCCACTGATGAATTAAGTGGAAATTAATGAGTTATAAAAGTTATAAAAGACTTATAGGCATGTTCTAGCCTTATCAATAGTGTTTTTAGATTTGAAACAGCCCTTGAGCTTGCATTTTTAATATTGTCTGGCGCACTGTTTCATAGTTTTGCTGTGAAGTAAAAGGTGTTTTCTGAAGCAATTCTAATCATTTGAAGTAACCCTAAAAGTGTGTAGCATATAAATTCTCAGTTTCAGATGAGTCTGTCTTTTGCTGACCTTCTTCTCCATTACTTGCTCAGGGCCTCCCTGATCCGAAACCACAACAACAACTCCCTCTGCCCCCCATCGCCTTTGCGCCTTTACTCCAACAAGTCCTCTGAAAGTGACCTCTCTTCCTTTGCCCCGACCCCGCCCTCCTCTCGCTCACCCATTCGTCACAGAGAGAGTGTCTCTGCACCTCTCTCCTCCTCCCCGGATGGAGGCCGGAGATATTTCCAGTTCAGGAGGCCCCAGTGCTCCTTGCTCACCCCTCCTGCCAGCACCCACTCAGATGGACCGTACTTCACCTTCAACAGCGGCGCCAGTGCCAGCAGCGGTAGCCCTGGAAGCAGCGTCCCATCACCGGGACCGACAACAAGTGGCAGGTCAGGGGGCAGAGAGCTTGTGCCGGTTGCCCTGGCCAAGTGTGAGGAGGGCAGAGGGATGGGGTTCAGTGTAATGGCAGGAGGGCATGGAGGGAAGATGGCGATGGTGAAAAGAGTCTGGGACCGGCAGCAGTGTCATGGCCTCCAGCCTGGAGACCTCATTATGAAGATCAACGGAGCGGACGTGCAGAGCCTCAGTTTCACTCAGGTACACACAGGATAGAAATGGCACATTGTTTACTATATATTGTATGTAAAATTATTTTAATGTTATTACATAACTTTTAGGACAATTTTTAGGACATCAAATGACTCCTTAAAATTAAGTGCGATAAACCGCATCATGTAGTTAATCACAATTAACCAGATTTATTTTATTGGCTTAGAAGTATTTTTCCATTTACAAAGCAGTTCATTTTGTTATATCACTGCTTTCCAGGTCTTTTCTCGAGAGCCCAAAGCCCTCTGAAGTGTAGTGTTTTCTTTAGCACACCCACCTAAATTCACTATGGGGGGTTTAATAAGTTGATAAATTGCACCAATTTGTAATAGTGGAAACAGAAAATGCACATGGAAGTGGGCTTTAGGACCTGGTTTTGGAGACACTGTCATTGCTATATGTTTTCTTCATAAGATAGCAGGGTTCAGTTTAACTGATGTTCTTTACATTTAGTAAATAGTTTCCAATTTTCAACTGTGGCTACATGTTTCAACCAATAAATAAATAATCAGTACATATCACATACACATTTCAGTTCCTCCACAACTGTTGACTTTTGCTCTCGCTACCAGTCATAAAGCTCATGGACTCTTACAGTGGGGACTTTCAAAGAATATTGCAGCTTTCAATTTTCCTGTTGCTTTTGTTGGTTTGCTGCTTGTTGGTTTATCCATAGATCTGCTGTGTGAGCACTATACAGCGCAGTCTACTGAATTACTGCTGCCACAAGTGGTGTGTTTTGCTTGCAAATAATACTCGCACTCAATGTTCTCGGATGACTGGAAGGAGGAGACTTTGACAGTCCTTGTAACTATAAAAAAGATTACATATTTACATAATGAATTACACTTACATTCATTTTACATTCCATAAATAGGTTCAGGACTGCACCTCCAACTTTTACCATTTGTTTTAAACTTAAAAAAAGGCCAAAGCTTAATAAAATATCTTGTCTCTTACTTACAAATGTGAATATAGAGTAAAGTTTAAAATTTAAATAAAAAATATTTATTAAAAACTGACATATTTCTCCCAAACTAAGAGTGAGAAGTAATTAATGTAAAATACAACTTGTTCATCATCTGTGAAAACTGAAATTTCTAAGGGTTCAGTTTGGCTTGATTCACATGGAATTTGAAAATAAAGTGTTAAATATTGTTCCAGGTCCAGCAGATTCTACAGGAACACACAAAGATGGGAGAGGTTATTCTGCTGGTTCAGAGAGGAGGCAAGTGACATATAGAGCTGCTCAGTTTCATATATTGTTAAATAAATTCTGCCAGATGGCCAAGAACCGATTATTTGGCTGATTAGACCAACTACAGGTGTTTCTAATGTCATTCTCTTTCTTCACATATTGTTTCCAGGCTCATTATATTGCCCGGTCTCTTCAAACTCTGTGCGCCCACACAGCTCCACTCCACCACGCCCTGCTTCAGCCTCGCAAGTTCCTCTCACCGACAGTCCACCTCTGCTACGGAAGGCCCTGACACCACCTCCTCAAACCCTGGTTCGCTCCTCACTGGTCCAGAGCACCAGTTTCTTGGACTCAATACCTGTCACTCTGACACTGGAGCCACATGACTGGATGAGCTCTGAGGACGGCGGGACTACACTCAGCCCTAGAGCAAGGACAGAGGAGAAGGTTCAGCCTCCTGCGTTGCAGGGATTCGAGGTAGAGCTCAAGAGGAGGCCAGGAGAAGGATTTGGATTCGTTATTGCATCACAGGGTGCAGAGAATGGGAGAGGTGAGTGCTTCAATAACACAGAAGTACTTCATATGTACTTACATGCTTTAGATCTATCCAGAACTTAAAAACTAAACAAACAAAAAAAAGGTCTCTAAGTTTTTTTTTTTACTTAATTTAGTTTTCTTAGTAACAAATAGTGTTCCTTCTGCATTTGGTTGTGAATCCTGACACACTATGTTCATAAAGCTTTCAAGAGGATGACCAAAATACTGTTCACATTGACGTTTAGAACTCGGCCTATGACACACAGTTGCATCCAAATTTTCATAGTTGCATCCACATTTTAAATCTTGCAGTGTTCACAAGGTATTACATTTAAAAATGTTATCTGCAAGGGCTATCTATGCGATGGCCCACAAGTTCAATTCCTGGTGGTGCTGCAGTCAACCGTCAATTTGCTTTGCCCTCTCAAGGTGGGTTGGATGGCCTTCCCTTACAACTCAGCGCGAGGCTAGCCAGGCATCTTTTAGCTGACGTAACAGAATTAGCTGTCAGCATTTTTCTCCAAGCATGTTACATTGTCCAATGACGCTGCATTAACAGCAATTCAAAAAATGTGGTGCCTGACCCAGAGAGAGCATGTGCTGGCCTCTCAATGTGGGTGGTCTCATGTGACATGGGGAGACCTAGCTGGTTATTAGAAATCGAGACTAAATTGGGCAGAAAATCAATCAAAAGAATCATCTGCTTTAGTTACTTGACCATGACTGTGACCATGACTATAACTCTGACAATGTTTTACTATAACTTTGTTAGGTTAGTGCCACCTACTGTTGTGGTACTGCAGTGTATTTTGCCCTCAGATTCATCGCTTGTGTTTAATCTGTCTCTGGGCACAGTTACGGTGAGGTATTAGATCTCCCAGACGGATTGGAGGCAGAGGTGATTAAATTTGATTTAGTCTTTACCCAGTTTAATGAGCAAAGACTGAATCTCAATGAGGTATGCCACTGGGATCAGTAAGGAAAAACAGACTCGCCATGAAATGCCGTTAGTCCTGCTGTGTATCCAACAGCACTGGGCCATGCTTACTGACTACAAATCTACAAATAGCTTCACAAATCTTTGGTTTTGGCACACACAGTTTCCATAATGCACACTGCCTCCTTTATAAATTGAAAAATCCAGTGCTGACCACTGTGGCTTTAACAAAGGGGTAGACATTGTGAAGGTTTGGGTGCCCTTTGTTCTCTATGGAAAACACATTTTTATGCACATTTTAATGCACAATTACTGTTTATTTGCTCACACATTGGAGACAAATTACAAAGAATGAGGCCTGTGCAAAGTTATGGAATATTTGTTGTGTTTTTTATGTTAATCAGCAAATAAATAGCAGTTATATGCAAAACACTAAAAAACACTAAAATGCCATATTATGATTGTTCTTTGTAGAGTATTTGTACTTTTTACGCTTAGAAAATCAACTAAACATGTAATTTGACTAGTGGTGCAACTACGAATACAATGTGTGGACATGATCACAACCACATAAACTTTGGTGACTGATAGTGACTCAGCGCTTTTAATGGTAATGCCCGCTAACCGCCTGCACACACACACACACACACACTCACACACACACACACACACACACTCTCTACTGTCCTTCCCCTCCCTCCTACCTAAGCCCATGATGACCTAATTTTGTGTAGTGCTCCTTTGATTTTTAACGAGGCCATGGCATCAGTAAGTGCTCAAGCTTCTAAAAAAATAAATGTCCCCGATGTCACAGTGCTTGCTGTGGGTGTTCCTGTTGTGGGATGTTCCTATTTGAGTTTGAGCGATGGATGCCATATTGAATTAAAGATGCCTGACTGGGCTAAAGTACTGAAACAGCATTAAATCAGCCATGTGAAGTGATCACCTGCGGATTGCGCTGGAGGCTGGAGTTTTTCCACATCTTAATCTGGAGCATGGTCCAAACTGGAGAACGAAGAAACTACAGCTCCCTGAATTAGCATCGTACAGAAATCTAGCATTTATTTCTGTAGGGCTATAAATGCAGTAATATGATTTCTGGCACAGTAGCCCAGCATCACCTAAGCATTCTGCTCCTGTGTTTAGTACAGTATGTAATCAAATATTGATTTGGAACTTTTGCTGATAATTATTTTTAAGCAACTGGTTGGAAGTGCAACTGGTTGGGTGGGTGCTGAGGAGAGGCTGAATCAGAACAGGCTTTGTAAATGGAGTCAGCATCATAAAATCTGTCATCACTCATTATTTGTATCACTTGCCTACAAGCTGCTCAGCCAAAGCAGCTGTTGTTGAAAGTAGCATCCGGCCGCTGAGTTTTGGGAAAGAAGTTTTTAGTACATGTGCTTTTTTGACTGAATTTGTGTGTTGCGGTGCTTTAAGTTTGCACATTCTTTGCTCACATATCTGTGTGTGTGTGTGTGTGTGTGTGTGCGTGTGTGTCTGTCTGTGCGTGTGTCTGTGTGCGTGTGTGTGTGTGTGTGTGTGTGAGAGAGAGGGAGAGAGAGAGAGAGCGAGTTGTAAATGAAGGCGATTGAGAATTCATAGAAATTTTGAGTGAACAAATTAAATGAAGATAAATGAAGCAGAGCAAATGGAGCAAAGGAACAGAGGTTTTCATCTCAATGATACTATGAACATACTGTCTTTTTCACTTCACAAGGTCTCTCATATTACATTTGTGTACACTGTATGAGTGTTTGCATCAAATGGCGAACAAACTGTAGGTGTTCTGTGTAACACATAACTATGTGTGGTTGCTCCAGGTGCCATCCAGGTGAGCTTCCTACAGCTCCGGACTGCTAGCTCGGCTTGGGTCTCAGTCATATTTGTTACCAAGAATAAATGGGTGTGTAGACCAGCGAGGTGTTTGAGCAGACCATAGCTGCACCGATATGGACTGACACAGCCAGGGTTAGTGTGCTTGCTCTGGTGTAACTCACCAAGACGTTCAAACAGGGTCTCAAACAGGGCCTCTAGCATTCAAAATAGCCACTTATTCTGTTTTTCCCTGTTGGGTTTGATCACAAGGACTAGCATTTTATGCCATCTATGAAAAATGTGTTCATCAGTGGTGTTTTCATTACCATTTAATTTCTTTAATTACCATTTCATTTCATTAGTATTTACATTAGGTTTGATTATAAAGCAAAATAAATTCATATAATTTACAAATCGTAAAACAAGCATTTACAATAAGTTGTACTAATGATAATTAATATATCATTATATTATTTGAAATAATAATAAAAAATAAAATGAATAAACAGTATAAGTTGAAAAGTGTTTTTTTTTCGCCTTAAACTTTTTTGTTCTTTTATGATATTTGTATATCAGAGATATTTGATAGAATATTTGAGAAAGAAAGTACTTGATAGTTACAACCCTTTCACAATGTCATGATATAGCTAAAACAATCATCAGATGTGTTGTAAACATCTGTATTATTATTTTAAAATATTTTTCCATCATTTCCATCATTGTGTGTGGGGCACTGGTGTTGTTTTAAGTTGAAAAAACAGAAATTCTTAGCCGTACTGAGTACGCATGCGTCATTGTGAGCACCAGCTCAAAACGAGGCACTTAATTATCAGTCATTATTGACTGGAAGGCCAGCATCGTGTAATAATTTCATTTTCATTTCATCAGTACATGATATATTGACAAATGTACACAATATACTTATTAAAAGGGTTTATGGATGTGTTTAAAGAAAAAAACACACAGGGGGCAAAAATGCTATTTAAAATGAATTATATTAAAATAAAAAGAAAACAGCGTAAGTGAGAGAGAACACTGGAGGGAGAGTGAAAAACGCCAGTGCACAAAATGCGAGACAGTGAATGATCAATAAATCTATAGAGCGATTATCCAGGCTGAGGCATCGTGTCAGGGGGGACGTGAGTGTGTGGTGTGGGGTTTAATACGTGTGTCACTAAGTGGACCTATTGACTCTATTTTTCCCCTGCATCACTTCACATCTGACGCTAATATGGTCATACACTCTGCTGCTGCTGCAAAGACAGGGCACATTTATTTATATAAATATAGTCTGATTGGTCTTCTGTGTCTCTCTTCTTTCTCTCTTTCCTCCATTTTCTCTCTCCCCTGGTCTCTCTCTCTTTCTTTCTTGCTTTCCATGCATATTCAGAGATACTAACGTCTGAGTAGCAGTGTTGTAAGCAGGGGATAGAGATGTTACCAGTTTTAATGGTAATGCACTGGTAATCATGCCATTTCAAATTTAAATAATTTGGATAAATGTGTGCATGCCAAAGACACTGCAGGTCCAATATGCAGTTCATGTCTGATAACTTGCTATCCAGTAAAAACTAGGATATAGGGAGCAGACTTTTGGCTGTTTTGTAGCTCATGTTTTGGATATAAAGAGATACAAGTGGATGTCCAGCTTCAAAACTAAATAAATGGTTTTGCAGCTGAATAAATGCACCCCATCCGCTCCGTGTTCTCTCCAAAGCCTCATCCCCAAAACACATATACATGCACTGCATAGGTTATAATGCCTGAATGCTGAAGCCCACTGTGTTGGAATCAGTTGCCAAAAATAAGATGATGACACAAACAGTTAATTAGCTAGCCAAAATCAGCTGACTCAGAAGCGAGCATTATCCATGTTGGTCTGAGTTACTCGTAGTTCATTTTGCAAGCTTTATATAGGCTACTATCTCTAAGTACTTTCTCAGCTAGCTTTACAGTACAGTACGTCAGTATGTCAGCTTAGACGTTCTACACAGTTTAAAGCAAATATAGAGCAAGGTCTTTAAAGGTTAATTTACTAAGGTGTATCCCACAAACTGTGCAGTCACTACAAAAGACACAGCAAAATAGTGGAGCCTTCAAAAAGACATCTCTTTGTCCTGATTGGTTGACGAGCAAGGTTGTCTTCTTCTGCTGATTTGTTAGCAGGCAAGGAGCTATAACTCTTTGCCCTGATTGGTTATTAGCGAAGTAGCTTTGACTCATTGTCCTGATTAATTGGCCGGCAGGTACATACGCCTCCTTGCCCTGATTGGTTAACGGCCAAGTAGACCTGCCTCATTGTCCTGATTGGTTAATAAGCAAATAGAACCACTCTCCGTTGTTCTGACTGGTTGGCAAGCATTTAAGATCTATCTATCTATCTATCTACCTATCTATCTATCTATCTATCTATCTATGTGTCTATCTATCCATCTATCTATCTGTCTGTCTATCTCTCTATCTATCTATGTGTCTATCTATCCATCTATCTATCTGTCTGTCTATCTCTCTATCTAGCTGTCTGTCTGTCTATTTTTCTCAAATGAATTTGCAGCGCTGTTGTAGTGTTTGTGATAAGTGCTTTAATCCTAAGACTATGCACACACACATATAGTGAGGAGGGATCATGCCTCTTATGAGCCCCCCCACTGCAATTCAATTCGCTCTGTTGGCATACCCAGCATGTGTCTACAGCGCCAAAGCCAGATTACATTTGTAGGTACATCCACGCTCATCCTCTCATCCGCTTCCCGCATCACTTTATACACTTCCATATCTACTCTCTCTTTCTCTCTCTCTCTCTCTCTCTCTCCCTCTCTCTCTTTTTTCTGTCTGTCTCATTTCTCCCTTTCTCTCCATCTATTTTACACTTCCTCTTTTTCTCTTTGTCCAGTTTCTGTCCTTCTCTCTCCCTCTCTCTCTCTCTCTCTCTCACTCACTCTCTCTCTCTCTCTCTATATATATATATATATATATATACATCTTCCCTTTACCCTCTCTCTGTTTTTCCCACCACCCCCTCTCTCGCTCTGCAGTGGTTTTAAACATTCTCTTTCCTTTCTCTCTCTCACCCTTATTCGCTCCTCCCCGTCACTCTTTCTCTCCACCTCACTGTCCTTACTCCCTCCTTCTCTCTGACGTCTGCTTTTCGCCAGTCTCTCTCTCTCTCTCTCACTCTCTCTCGCTCTGTTTCTCTCTCAATCAGATGCTGAAGATAAAAATGAGCGCGCTACCTTAAGCAGCTCTCTCTCAGTGAGAGACGTTGGCATGCTTTGTTTTTGTTTTGTTTTTTTTCTTTTTTTTTTTTCTTTTTTAAATATCGTTTACTTGTCAGCGCGTTCGCTCATTCTCTCAGGCTGGCCGGCATTTTCCATGTGACTGCTTTCACATGCGCTGGGATTTAAAAGGAGTGTGATCCAACATCAGGACGCTGCCTCCGCACACACATACACACGTTAAGCCATGTTGGAGAGACTACAGTCAGCCCTGAAAAGTGTGAAGGATTCTAAACGTAACTATATTTCCTTTCTCTTTCTGTTTTTGCCTGCCTCCATTCTTCACTTAGTAGCCAAGGAGCTGTAACTGCTGTGATTTCCCAGCAGACTGAGTCTGGTGCAGACTGCTGGAATTACATTCAGTGTTCTTTCGCAGCTAGTGCTGCTTCTTAACTGTGTGGTCTGCTGAGTTGCATTTCAGTGGTGATGCTTCATGGTTTGTCAGTCAACAGGAATTAAGTTAAAGCTTTGAAATAAACATATTTCATTATACATATATATATATATATATATATATATGTGTGTGTGTGTGTGTGTGTGTGAACATTGCATGTAATCAATATCTGAAGTTAATTCAGTGCAGTTCAAAAACATTGACAGTATTTATTGTCAAAGCTTGAATTTCCACTTTTCTGTGTCACAATCTTTCCACAAGATTTTGGAGTTTCTGTGGGAATTTGTGTCCATTCATTCTGTAGAGCATTGAGGAGGTGTGGG
>JBBPCZ010045800.1:0-13083 GCA_037974445.1 Brycinus macrolepidotus
TCAACCCCATCCAACACCTTTGGGATGAACTGGAACGGAGATTGTGAGCCAGGCCTTCTCGTCTAACATCAGTGCCTGAGCTCATAAATGCTCTACAGAATGAGTGGACACAAATTCCCACAGAAACTCCAAAATCTTGTGGAAAGTCTTCCAAGAAAAGTGGAAGCTGTTATAGCTGCAAAGGGGGACCAGCTCCATATTAAAATCACAGTTGGTGTAATGGTCAGGCGTCCCAATACTTTTGTCCATGCAGTGTACATTGATATGGCTCTCTGGGGTGGTATTTCACAAAGCAGATGTTTCTCAAATGGGTAGGTCTCATTTTTCAGTTATGCAGCTTACTGATAGATCCAGCTTGGAGAACTATTTCACAGATTGATTGATTGATTGATTGATTGATAATATTTGTATTAAGAAGAACAAGAATGTGTACATACAGTGCAAGGATCCAAGATCAAAGAAATCTCTCTCTCTCTTTTTTTTTTAATACCCCCTTGCTAAAGTCAAGTATTGGACCATTTGAGGATTAATCAGATGGAATGGCTTCAATCTTTTCAAAATTTCCCAATTTCACTTTGCATATAATTTATTAGTCGACCCTCTTAGAGAGTATCACACTTTTTTTCTAGCCTGAGAACAGTAATAGGTCACTAAGCCACAGAGAGGCCTTAGGGGGGTGTGCAGATTTCCATTCGAACAAAATCCGTCTTCTTGCCAGCAGAGAAGCGAAGGCGAACGGGAAGGCGCCTTTCCTCCTTTTCGGTAATTGAAAGCCCATCTGTTGTAACTCCAGAAATAGCCATTTCAAAATTGGGTTGCATGGCTAGATTAAATGCTTCCGATGGGGTCTTGGATTTTACAGACCAGGACTTCAACAAACCGGGGCGTGTCCAGAGCACGTGAGTTTGACCGGCCTTAACCCAAATGGCAATGGTCACACTGTTCGTCAACATTAAGATTTATTTCGACCAGTTTGGCTTCACTATAGTGGATTCGGTGGAGTACTTTGAATTGAATTAAATGAAGTCGTTCACAGGTTGTGGTGTCATTGATTCTGGTCAGAAATACGTGCCTCTACTGCCAGAACGGGGAACAGTTTCTTCCCTCAGGCCATCAGACTCCTGAATCAGAACTGAAACATAAACTGTACACACACAAACACACGCACATAACACACACAAATCCCTGATTTGAACTTCTTCCTTCTCCTAACGCAATGTAAACACACACGGAACTGTTCTGCATTAAACAAACACCTTACACTCCAACTGCCACTGTAAACACCCGCCATTTATTATATACTGCACATTCTCTGTCCTGCTGTTGCTATTATTTGCACAGTTATTATGTAGTGCTGTCTACCTCCATTCTGCATTTTTGCACACCTAACAACTCAGCTGCTGTAACACAGTCTCTGTTATTATATTGTATTCATTCAAACGTCGTCTGCACTAAAGGTTCTCTTGTCCTGTTGTTTTGTTGCTCTTTTCTTGCTCTCTCTCTCTCTTGCTTTCTTTGCATGGTGTGTATTTTGTCCTGTCTGCACTTATATAGTCTGGTGGTGTTTCCGTTCCTGTTCTTGTGTTGCACCAAGGTCCTGGAGGAACATCGTTTCATTCCACTGTGTACCGTGTGTATGTGGTTGAAATGACAATAAAACCTACTTGACTTGACTTGAAATTTCCATCTCAAGTTCCTCTGCTCATGCAGTACGAATTGTGTTTAGTTCTGTGGTTTCAAGAGGCTTTATAATACAGTGAATATATGAAATGAGTCCTTTAGGTTTCACTGGAATCTCCAAAAGGAAGTCTATTGCAGATCTTGATGGTTGCTCAGGGAAATCAGAGCACTGTGTCCTAACAAAGTGACTGACCTGAAAGCAACAAAAGGTGTTTGGAAGATTAAATTTGAAATTTCTAAAGTTCTCTGGTTCTCATACTGTCCTGAAACTTAAGTGCTCATCGTATTGTAAGTCGCTTTGGATACAAACGCCTGTCAAATGATTGTAATGGAATGGAAAGGTTCCATTAATACAAAGACCACCAAAGTCCCAGTCTATCCCACGTCTTACAAACAGAGTCCGTCTTAGACGGTGAGAAAATATGGTGATTACATATAGGGGCACTTAAAGAGAGATCTGACAGCTTAAAATGAAATTGAAATTGTGTCCAGATCTTATGGGTTCTATTAACAACTGGACATGAGGTATATTGTGAAAAGGAACCGGGCAATTCTGGGGTAATTAAAGCAGGAAGGGAAGACACCACACCACTCATGTGATGGAGATGGAACCCAGAGTACAATTTAATTGTACGTTAGCCAACCAATTTTTAATTTTTTTTTTCTTTTCTACAGATATTTTATTTCGATCTTATTTAGACTTTATATTATATTGTTCTTGTCTCTGTGTCTCTCTGTGTCTTTGCTGCCATTACATAAGCAGTCTCCTCCAGGATCAATTAAGTTTTCTGATTCTGATTCTGATTCTGATTTTAAGTTAGGAAGAGCTGGTCCACCTTGTGATCTATACCTTTGAAGAAGTTCTTTTGGTAGTCGGGAGACATAGAAAAAAAATTAAGAATCTAGGAAGAACATTCATTTTCACGCACACAGCTCTTCCAAATGTAGAACATTCCACTTCTGAAAATCCAGTTTAAGTGTATTTATTGGAGGTGTAAAATTATCTTTATTTAAACCAGACAAATACTGTGTGATTTTGATCCCCAAGTATTTAAATCCTGATCTAAAAAGTATTTAAAGTCAGATCTGTGTCTGTAATTTGACAGGCTGAGCAATTTAAAGGAAAGCATAAAAAATTTTACTTGTGTGCTGAAAAACTGCCAAATCTGTTAATACCATGAATAGATGATTGATTAATGTTTAGTAGATAGTGGTTCTATGATTAGAGCAGAAAGTAGTGGGCTGAGAGGACACTCTCGTCTTGTAGCTCTTGAGAGTGGGAGAAAATTGAGAACATAAAGTATGTGTGAACTACAGATGCTTTTGGTGACGAGTACATTAATCGAATCCAAGAAATGATCTTTGCCCCAAACCCAAACCTCTCCAGCACTGCAAACATGTACACACCCCATTTCCAGTTGGGACACTTCCTAAAAATGCAATAAAAACTAAAATCTGTAATTTGGTGATTCACTTTATTTAACAGGCAAAAAGACAAAGAAAAGATTTTCAGTGTTTTCACTTCATTAATTTATGAAACATAAACAAATTTAGAAACCGATGCCTGCAACACGGAGTGTTGGGTCCTTGCTCAGTTTGGATTTCTTAAGTACAGATGAGCGATCCCACCCATTTCTTTTTATCTGATACCAAATAATGGCAAAAGGGAAGATATTAGACACTAGATCAAGATGTAAAGACTAGCTGTAAGATACTTAACAAATCTCAATTCCAATACTGATCCAAACGCTTTCAGCACTGACAGCAAAAATTTCATTAGTGAAACGTCTTATTGATTCAGTGGAAACCAGTCAATGTGGACCTCTGTGCAATAAAAATAAACAAACTGCCCCATTAACTGACTTTATATAAGTGCAGACAGGACAAAATATATGGCGAAAGACAGCAAAGAGAGCAAGAAAAACACAAGAGCAACAAAACAACAGGACAGACGACCCTCCGATCGCAGGAGCAACTCCAGGCCACCAACCGCCCTGGACAAATAGGAAGATTCATTCATTCATTTTCTGTAACCGCTTAATCCTTACTAGGGTCGCAGGTACCCGGAGCCTATCCCGGGGTCTAGGGGCGCGAGGCAGGGACTCACCCTGCCCACTGCAGGGCACACACACACACACACGATATTCAAAAAACGGTTTAATTCTGCATATTCAGTTTCACTTCACACACCTACAGTCAATTTAGAATCCCCAGTTCACCTGACACACATGTCTTTGGACTGTGGGAGAAACCCGGAGACCCTGGCGGAAACCCCTCACACACACAGGATTCAAACCCCCAACCTTAGAGGTGTGAGGCAACAGTGCTACCCACTGCGCCACTATGGTGCCGCCAAATGGGAAGATAAATGGGAAAATGTAATTATTATTATGGATCTGATATTCAAATGAATAAGATAATTTAGGCACTTTTAGCTTATGTCTTGTCTTAGTCTTTTATGTATGTATTGATGTTTCTATAGCTCTGTATGGATGTAGCATCAGAGAACCTCAAGCCCAACCCAGAGTACCCATGCAGACCCCTGTCTACAGTCAAAAGTGACGACAGCGGGCATGTCAGTGTTGCACCCTGACTGTATAGAAGAAGGTTACCTGGTTAGATGAGTTCCATTTTCTTTCATATGTCACAGACAGTCAGTGAGTGTACACCATTTACCTGGGGATGGCACCAGGATGGCACCAGGATGGCACCAGGATGCATTATGGTAAGAAGACAACCCGCTGAAGGCAGTGTGATGTTCAGAGCAATGCTCTGCTGGGAGACCCTGGGTCAAGCCATTTACTCTGATGCCACCAACCTAAACGTCTCTGCAGTCCAACCCTTCATGGCCACTGTATTCCCCAGAGCACCCTGTCACATTATATACATCGTTCAGGAATGCTGAACAACGTGTGGTGAAATGGTGAAGAGTTCAGAGTGTCCCCCTGACCTCCAAATTCCCCAGAACTCAATCTGATCGAGTGTCAGTGGCATGTGCTGGAACGACAAGTCTGATCTGTAGTTGCTCCAATTTACTAGACTAGATTTGCTGCTGATGTCTTGGAGTCATTTACCACAGGACACCCTCAGAGGTCTTCTAGTGTCAGTGCCTAGAAGGGTTGGAGTTGTTTCGGGGACCAAAAGTGTAAAGTGTCCATTTGTCATCCGTGAACAAATAGTAGCAAAAATCTGTTTCTCTGCATTTAACCCATTCACCCAAGCAAAGCAGCGGGCAGCCAGGAACACGGCGCCCGGGGAGCAGTGTGTGGGGACGGTACCTTACTCAAGGGTACCTCAGAGGTGCCACTAGTAGTCCTGGGATTCGAACCCACAACCCTCTGATCACAGGGCCAACTCGCCCCTGCCCCTGCTGGCCAAAAGGATATTAAGAAAGTGGTCATAATGTTTTGGCTCATCAGTGAGAACTATGTGTTTGTTAGAATGCAAAAAAAATTTAATGATTGTATTTTTTTGATAACAGAATCAGCCACAACAAACTGTTGTCAAGTATTGTTATCATCTCAGAAGTTCAGTATTGGTGCTGTCCTACTACTTTATTATTTTTCATATATTATTGATAATTCTCCAATATTTAGAGTTATAAGAGTTACCGGTTTCTGCCGACTGTTCTTGTCAAACTGAACAAATGAGGCCCAGTAAGAAGCAGGTAGAGAAGAAATGTGCTGCTCTGTTGCTCAGATCCAGACCAAAGAGAGCTGAATTTGTTCTACTTCTGTTTCTACTCGTGAAAAGCTTGACTGTTAGCCTGGCAGTAAACAGCCTGAATCTCCTCGGCTTCCTCTTTCGTTCTGCTCCAAAGCTTCTGGCTGACACTTGCTTAATAGCACAAATATTTGCATACGGGCTTTACCAGTTAGCGAATGGGGAAATCGAGCTCTCGTAAAAGAAAAGCGAAAAAGATCGCAGGCGAGAAAAGCCCTCGACATTAGCGTCTGGGTTTATTTTTATTACTGTTAGGTCTTTCTGTAATTGATAACAGCCGTCTCTCCGCTAGTCTCAAACAGCCTTATCATGATTTCTGCTTTGCCTTGAAAAACTCAGCCTAGTGAGGATTAAGCGGTTACAGAAAGTGAGTGAGTGAGAGAGTGACTTGAAAACTCGCTATTGCTGCATTATGATGTTGTGTGCATCCAGCGCTGGATTTATTTATACACTTGATAAATTAGTCACACTCCTATGGGGCAGCTAGTGGCCTAGTGGTTAGGGAGTTGGCCCTGAGATCAGAAGGTTGTGGGTTTGAATCCCTGGACTGCTAGTGGCACCACTGAGGTACCCTTGAGCAAGGTACCGTCCCCACACACTTGTCCCTGGCGCCCCTCATTGGTGGCAGCCCCCTGCTTCATTTTGTGAATGGGTTAAATACAGAGAAAGAATTTCACACTGTGTGCTGTGGTGTGACTATAAGGGGCCTCTTTACTTTATTATGGTAACAGCTGGAATGTGATGCCACTTATTTATCAATTTGAATCAGTGTGCTGCTGAGCTGGGGTCCTAATGAAATGACATGGTGAGAAGTCTAAGGACCACTGTAAGCCAAGAGCTTATATGAAGTTGAGGTGAAGGGAAACTGAATATGCAGAATTAAACCGTTTTCCTTCAACAGCAAGCTGAACATAAACACATGCAAAACCAGGCAACCTTCTTCCATTCAGTCAAGGTACAACACTGACATGCCCGCTGTAGTCACTTTTGACTGTAGACAGGGGTCAGCATGGGTACTCTGGATTGGGCTTGAGGTTCTCTGATGCTACATCCATACAGAGCTATAGAAACATCAATACATACATAAAAGACTAAGACAAGACCTAAGCTAAAAGTGCCTAAATTATCTTATTCATTTGAATATCAGATCCATAATAATATTACATTTTCCCATTTATCTTCCCGTTTTTCAGGGCGGCTGGTGGCCTGGTGGTTCGGGAGTTGCCCCTGCAATTGGAAGGTTGTTGGTTCGATTCCCAGGACTGCCTGTGGCAACACTGCGCTGCATTGCCTACTGCTTCTTTACAATCTTTACACATTTTTATGCCATTCTGTTCAGAACTAGATTTGTGCAACACACCTGTTTCATCTGCGAATTGACTGAATGTTACCGTGAATGTTAATCTCATCCCCTCATCATCTGCTGCTATTTTATTGCATTTATTTTTATTTTTATTGCATTAGCACTAAGTCACTTTCATAAACAGTTCTGCACTACTGATCTGCTGGTACAGCGCACTAAATCCTCACACAGCAGGGTTACAGTGTTACAGTTTATTTTGTTACAGTCATGTTCTGTAATTGTGTTGCACTATTGTTTATTGTCAATTTCTTTTTTATTCTCTACTGTCTTATTTTATTCTTCTGTTGCACTGAGCACGACAAAATAATTTCCCTCAGGATAAATAAAGTTCTTGTCTTATCTTATCTTATCTTATCTTGGTGAATGGGTTAAATGGGTTAAATGGGTTAAACGCAGAGAAAGAATTTCACACTGTTCACACGGGGTGCTCACACGTGACAAATGGACACTTTACACTTATCAGTGAATAATACTGTATATATTGGCTGTTGATATATAGTGATATATAATAAAAATAAACCGGCACCCTTGGACACCTCAGCGATGGCACAGAGAATGTCTGAGCCGTGTTAAAATCCCAGTTGACATGTAGCAAACGAAGCATTTCTCTCCTCGGCGTTTGTCTTCTTCTTGCCCACACCCATCTTCCACAAGTCTTCTGGCTCCACAGGCAACAACTGGGCGCCGTACCTCGCGTGACTGCTGAGGGAGATGATGGATCAGTTCTCAGAGAAAGCAATTGAGCAATACACAAGAAACAGTCTGTAGGATTCTCCCTGGAGGACGGACGGACGGACGAGTGGGAACAGAACTCTCTCTCCACCCATCTGTCAGGAAAGTGGAACACTTTGCGTCCCACCCAGTCCAGCTCCACAGAGTTCCATGCTGGTGACAGGGAGATCTTCCCAGCCGCCCCCAAAGCCACAAGCCATTGCACTCTAGAATACTGAACCGATGTGAGATTGATGAGACTGCTGAAGTAGTTTACAAGAAGCTGGGCAGCATGAGACAGCAGAGTCTGTATTTATGTGTGTGCGTGTGTGCGTGTGTGTGTGTGTGTGTGTGTGTGTGTGTGTGTGTGTGTGTGGTAGAAATGACATTCTGATGCTGCAGAGATATTTTGCTCGTCTCCTTGAGGAGTCTTTATTTGGTTGCTTATTTACTTACTTATTTACTTGCACAAAATTTAAAATGAAAAAGGTTAAGTGGAGGCTTAAATATGACATTTTACTGCAAATTTAACAAGAACAAGAACATAAACCCGTTCATAACTACTCCTAATAATACCAAAGATGTCATGTAGCCATGAAAAAAAATAATAGCATATAAGAACTAGTGTATTGAAACACTATTTAACAGACTCAGAAGATAGAGAGGAAATCATATCCTACATGGTCTCCCCGGTACCAGCTGTTCCTTACAGGAGGATTAACTCTAAATATTGAGATCTTAAAGTATTCTTCACTAGTACTTCATTATTCATGCTCAAACATGTAAATACAACAAGGACTTACTGCTGAGTCTACCCAGCCCCCCTCGCCCCCCAACACACCCACCGTTTTCAGTTTATTTGTCCAAAATGACCTGGAGCAAAATGTCTTTATGTATATGTACATTAAAGGGGGCACATCCTATATTTTTCTCCTCCCCTGGGTTCGCGTGTAGTTTTTGCAAGGATTTATGTTCCAAAAAACATAATTCATTTTTACATGATAATTTTCCAAGATCATTTCTCTTTGAGCTTTAGAATTAAACAGGCTTTTTGTGTCTTTAAGACCGATGTAAACGACCTTTGTTCTGAGTAGCTGCCCTGTATTGTGCCTCATTCTGAAACACACATTATAACGGGAAAATGCATGGGCGTGGTTAAACCGCTGTTATGGGTGGATATATGATGGAACAAATCGTTGCATCTCTAATACAGTAACTTTGCAAACAACAGCGTTAAAAGTTAAAATAACCTAAAAATGGAGAGATATGGTGACGATGTGTAAATCATGACATCACAAAAATAACACACTCAGACCATTAAGTCAACCTAGCAGGATTTTACTGCTCCAAAAAGACAGCAATTCAGAGATAAGAGGTTTTGTTACGAAGAATTTAATTTTGTTCAATCCAGGAGCATAATGTCCTCCACAGGCTTGAGGAGTGTGAGTCCCACAGGAGGATGTTTGATCTGTTATTGGAAAGAAAAGCTAAGTTCTCCCCCAGGCACAATTAGAATAGAGCGCTGGATGCTTCGTGCTTGTATTGAGAAATTCTGTCTGTGTTTGTCTTGAACACTAACAGTTCAGCGTGTGTGTTTCTGAAGAACCGTCTCCCTTGAGTGCTTAATGAATGCGGTTCCACGAGTCTCTCGAAGGAGCGGAGAGCGCCAGCTGTGCCAGATGGAGCTGCACGTTCTGCTGCAGGAGATGCGCTGGATTGGAGCTCCTCTCACCAGCCGTGTGGAACACGCCCTGTGTAATCAGTACCAGCACGCCGTCTCGCATGCGTAAATAAGGATGTGGTAAGTAGGCCTTTGTTAAGTGCTTCCCAAATTGAAATCGCAGAATCAAAAACATGCTGTTTAGGTCATTCTGAAGCAATGAATACAATCCCCCCAGTTTATTAATACTGAGCAGCAGAGCTTACACTAACAGTGACCAGACAACAAGATAAAACGCCACCGTTTCTGATTTATTTGTGGCATTTTCCATCTCACAACAGGCTCAAATGGTTACTGCGGTGCCTCTGACTCTTCAAGACATTTATTCTGAATATTTTGTAAGGCTTTGTTTTATGATTGATTGACTAATACAGAGGACATTCTTTCAGAGAGTTTAGACTGTGGAGTGGGATTAGCAAGAAACAGTTTTACTAAACACTTTTGAAACAAGAGTGTAAAGTGTCCATTTGTCATATGTGAACACACCACACAGTGTGAACAGTGTGAAATTCCTTCTCTGTATTTAACCCATTAAATCCATTTAACCCATTTAACCAAGTGGAGCAGCGGGCAGCCAGGAACACAGGGCCCGGGGAGCAGTGTGTGGGGACGGTACCTTACTCAAGGGTACCTCAGTGGTGCCACTAGCAGTCCTGGGATTCAAACCCATGACCTTCCAATCGCAGGGGCAACTTTCTAACCACTAGGCCACCAGCTGCCCTGGACAAATGGGAAGATAAATGGGAAAATGTAATTATTATTATAGATCTGATATTCAAATTAATAAGATCATTTGAATATCACATGAGATATTCAGGGAGCGGCGTGTGATATTTTACTCAAGGGTACCTCAGTGGTTCCACTGACAGTCCTGGGATTCAAACCCAAGACCTTCTGATTGCAGGGGCAACTCCAAAACCACAAGGACACTAGCTGCCCTACCAGCTACCCCAGGTTAAGTCATCATATTATCAACACACACACCTCACACAAGTGGCTCTTCATCAGAAAGGCAGACTGGCGTGTAACCTAATACAGGCCAAAATGTAACACCTTTTTTAAATGGGTTTAAACAGGTTACACCCCCTCACGGTGGGGTTAGTTTTAACACTGTTACTGAACCTGGCTGACTGATGAGTTTCTCTAGAATTACACATTTCACATCAAAGCTCTTTGAAAGACTTTAAATGAGCCATGGAATGACACTTAAGTCCTCACGCCTCTTTAACTAATGCTCGAAACGAACCCTATGTTTTCACTTCATTTCAGGTTAGTTTAAAAAGGATTCATTCTACCCCTACATTGAAGTGTCTTAAATAACCCATCCATAATAAGAAGATAACATAAGAAGATAACTTAATTTATCCTGAGGGAAATTCTTTTGTCATTAGCATGCTAAGTGCAACAGAAGAGAAACATACGACAGTAGAGAATAAAAAAAACAATAAACAATAAACAATAGAGCAACACAATTACAGAACATTATTGTAACAAGATAAACTGTAACACTGAGATAAACTGTAACGCTGAGATAAACTGTAACACTGAGATAAACTGTAACACTGGTGAACTGTAACACTGAGATAAACTGTAACACTGGTGAACAGTAACACTGAGATAAACTGTAACACTGAGATAAACTGTAACACTGAGATAAACTGTAACACAGATAAACTGTAAGATAGATAAACTGTAACACTGAGATAAACTGTAACACTGAGATAAACTGTAACACTAGTGAACAGTAACACTGAGATAAACTGTAACACTGAGATAAACTGTAACACTGAGATAAACTGTAACACTGGTGAACAGTAACACTGAGATAAACTGTAACACTGGTGAACTGTAACACTGATGAACAGTAATACTGAGATAAACTGTAACACTGAGATGAACTGTAAGACGGATAAACTTTAACACTTAGATAAACTAACACTGAGATAAACTGTAACACTGGTAAACTGTAACACTGAGATAAACTGTAACACTGAGATAAACTGTAAGACAGATAAACTGTAACACTGAGAAACTGTAACACTGAGATAAACTGTAACACTGAGATAAACTGTAACACTGGTGAACTGTAACATTGAGATAAACTGTAACGCTGAGATAAACTGTAACACTGGTAAACTGTAACACTGGTGAACTGTAACATTGAGATAAACTGTAACGCTGAGATAAACTGTAACACTGGTGAACTGTAACACTGGTGAACAGTAACACTGAGATAAACTGTAACGCTGAGATAAACTGTAACACTGGTAAACTGTAACACTGGTGAACTGTAACATTGAGATAAACTGTAACGCTGAGATAAACTGTAACACTGGTGAACTGTAACACTGGTGAACAGTAACACTGAGATAAACTGTAACACTGAGATAAACTGTAAGACGGATAAACTGTAACGCTGAGATAAACTGTAACACTGGTGAACAGTAACACTGAGATAAACTGTAACACTGAGATAAACTGTAACACTGGTGAACTGTAATGACGACATTTGCCTGATTTAAATGAATTCTCTGTGATGTTAAAACAGCGGGGCAGGTATGAACGTCCATTCTGAACATTTCTAACCATCCAAGAGCTTAGAACAGCATCCCCCCCTCCCCCCCAGGTGTTTACAGTGTGTCCTCTGGGTGGTCACTCGTTCCAGCCGAATTTTAAAGGGGGATCCGATGTTCTCAGCCTCGTATAATTCTTCCGTCGCTGGGGAAGAGGAGTGGGGCGCTGAGGGGTTCTTCTGGCTCGCCTCCCGGTTCCCTCTCTTCTGTGGCCGTGAGGCGTGTGAGGGCTCCACACGGCCAAACGTAGCCGAGCACATTTAACGTTCTTGTGGTGGGTCGTGCTGAATATGGGAGTTTAAGGTGTGACAGAGCGCAACGTTTTGTGCATTGGGGCTTTACCGCACAAAGGAGGACCCTGAGACCCCCAACAAAACTGATTTTCACCACAGATAAACAGCTGCAGTTTTCAAGCTCCAGCACTCCGATCACTCTGAGCTGCACTCAGCACTGAAGACCAGCTGCAAATAGTCCTTTCAAGTCTCTCTCTCTATCTCTCTCTCTCTCTTCCGCTCTCCCTTTCTCTATTTCTCTCTCTTTCTCTCTCTCTTCCTCTCTCTCTTTCTCTATTTCTCTCTCTCTCTCTTCCTCTCTCTTTCTCTTTCTCTTACACACACACACTGGGTTTGATAAAATTACTGGTGTTTCAGTGTTTTGTTCCTTTGTCCACAGGTGTTATATTCGTCCTGAAGCTGTGCTCTGTTCACGTGGACGCAGGCTGGGTTTAATCACTGCTGTCAGAACTAAACTTATTTTCTCAAAAAAAACAAAAAAACAACCAGAATCTTTGACTTTAATGTGTGATAATGTTATTGTATTGTATAGTCATTTGGACACAGCTGGAATGTTCAGATTATGTAAAACGGGAAAGAGGTTTTGTCAAAATATATGACCAAAATAGGATTAAAACATTGGATTACTGTTTATGAAAGTTCTTTGAGTCTTCTGTGGTGTCAGTTCTATGGAAGCCCTGAGCCGGGCTTCTGAGATCCAATAACCGAACTCAGTTTAGTCTTCATGAGTAGAAGCCTCTTTTCCAAAAGCCTTGCATAATGTCCTTGAACCGTTGTTTACCCTCAGAACTGTGTATCAGTAAACTCTGATTTCAGTAAATATAAACGGTGTAAAACAGTCTAGAACCAGTGTTTACCCTCAGAACTGTGTATCAGTAAACTCTGATTTCAGTAAATATAAATGGTGTAAAACAGTCTAGAACCGGTGTTTACCCTCAGAACTGTGTATCAGTAAACTCTGATTTCAGTAAATATAAATGGTGTAAAACAGTCTAGAACCGGTGTTTACCCTCAGAACTG
>JBBPCZ010045849.1:0-13082 GCA_037974445.1 Brycinus macrolepidotus
CGCTTACATTTTTTCCAGTCCCGTCCCAATCACGTTATTAATAGTGATTTTGTTTCCCATCCCGCGGGATTCCCGTGACCCGTGGGATTCCCGAAAAAATGTCAGCCTCTAGTCTGTAGTGAGTGTAGAGGGTCTGTAGGGGATCTGTAGTGGGTCTGTAGGGGATCTGTAGGGGATCTGTAGTGGGTCTGTAAGGGATCTGTAGTGGGTCTGTAGGGGATCTGTAGTAGGTCTGTAGAGGATCTGTAGTGAGTCTGTAGTGGGTCTGTAGGGGATCTGTAGTGATTCTGTAGTGAGTCTGTAGTGGGTCTGTAGAGGATAGTGAGTGTAGTGGGTCTGTAGGGGATCTGTAGTGAGTGTAGTGGGTCTGTAAGGGATCTGTAGTGGGTCTGTAGTGAGTCTGTAAGGGATCTGTAGTGGGTCTGTAGAGGATTTGTAGTGGGTCTGTAGTGGGCTTGTAGAGGATCTGTAGTGGTCTGTAGTGATTCTATAGTGGGTCTGTAGAGGATCTGTAGTGATTCTATAGTGGGTCTGTAGTGGGTCTGTAGGGGATCTCTAGTGGGTCTGTAGTGATTCTATAGTGGATCTGTAGAAGGTCTGTAGTGGGTCTATAGAGGATCTGTAGTGGGTCTGTAGAGGATCTGTAGTGGGTCTGTAGAGGGTCTGTAGTGGGTCTGTAGAGGATCTGTAGTGGGTCTGTAGAGGGTCTGTAGTGAGTCTAGTGGGTCTGTAGAGGATCTGTAGTGGGTCTGTAGTGGATCTGTAGTGAGTGCAGTGGGTCTGTAGTGAGTCTGTAGTGGATCTGTAGAGGATCTGTAGTAGGTCTGTAGTGGGTCTGTAGTGAGTGCAGTGGGTCTGCTGGAGGAAGGGAGGGAGCGCTGTCCTCTGTTTACCTCACGTCCTGTTTGGCTGCGGAGCTGCTAGCAGCGGCTAATGTTGTAGCGATGGCAGAGAACACGATAACCGTGACCGTTGCTTATGGTAAACAGACCTGTACTGTGTTGTATGGCTTCCGACGAGTAGCTCAGCTCTCATGTCTCCCCGGGTTTATCTACGAGTTACCCTGCCGGAGAGTTTTAACGTTAAGTGCCGAGAGAGCGACGCTAACTTCTACTCGCTACATGCTAAGTTAGCCGGCTAGCTGCGCTGTGGGTTTTCAGTAGCTAGCTCTGTCCGTTATGATAAGGAAATTTAGTCTGGTTATGAAATTAAAACTGAAAAAGTAGCTAGCCAGTGTGCTTCTGTGTAATGATGTTATTTCTCATGTGGTGTTTGCGTCTGCTTTGCTCTTGTTGCTCTCAGGCACTTCCAAGCACAGCCTCACTCTGACAGGAGCGGACGGACAGGAGCCCTCGCTCAGGGATTTAGCTGAGGCTCTGACAGAGGCTACAGGTGTCCCAGCACCTTCCCAGAAAATTATTTTCAAAGGTAGTAAGCTCGGGATAAGTAAATCCCCACGGTTTCCTGCTTATTGTTATTGTGCAGTGCAGGACCTCCTGTAAAAATCTGTTCAGAGAGCATCTCCTCTCCTAATGCATCTTCTTGTATTACTCTTACATAAAGATTTAGCATTTAATACTCTTCTCTGGTTCTCACGCTGTCCTGAAACTTTGGATAAAAGCGTCTGCCAAATGAATGTAATGTAATGTAAAAAAGTATAACATCAAAAGACCCCCCCTTATGTACCCCTCAAAGAGCAAATATGTAAGGGTTTTGTTTTTTTGTGCTGTAGGAAAATCCTTGAGGGAGATGGATGAAAGTCTGTCCAGTTTTGGAATAAAGCAAGGATGCAAACTTATGATGATTGGGAAAAGGGTAAGAAAGATGTGTGTGCTTATATGGTCATTCAAAGAACTGCTCTTGGACGGTTAAGGATATTATTAAACTTATGTTATGGTCCAAACTTGATAGAATAGTCCAGAGGAGGAGGCTGAACTGAAGAAGCTCAAAGACATTGAGAAGTCTGTGGAGCAGACCGCCAAGAAGCTGGAGAAAGTGGATGGTGAACTGACCGGACTGAAGAATGTAAGAATGCACCGTTCACAGCTTTTTGTTCTTCAGTGTGAATGGGGTTCGGATTTCATGTTCATGATTTAAAGCTCTTTTTGCATCATTGTCTGTTGTTTCCAGGGTTTTTTAGCAAAGGATTTGCAGGCTGAAGCTCTTAACAAGCTGGACCACAGAGTGAAGGTTGCTGCTGAGCAGTTCATGAAGATCCTAGAACAGATTGATGCCATGGTGATTTATAACTTATTAGTTGCATTATTTATTTTACTTGATGGAATTATTTTTACACTTTACACCATTGTAATGGACTAATTCACCTTACCATCAGTAATGGACTAATTCACATGTTTTCAATGCCAGTTTCTGATATTGCTTGCAGAATGTGCCTGAGAATTTTAGCGACTGTAGGATGAAGAAAAAGGGACTTGTAAAAACCGTTCAGGTAGAGTTTGTTATTGGACTGTACTAATTTGAATGAAGAAGAATCTGAATATGAAGCTCAAATGCCATGTCTAACTCATTTTTTTCCCCTATCACGGACAGGGATTCCTAGCTCAGTGTGACAAGATTGAAGCGGGTATATCGGATCATCTGGCAAAGATTCAGACCAAAAATTTAGCCCTGGCGGAGTAGTGAACCTTACCTCTTACGGCGGCGGTTACCCTAGAGTTGCTCTGTGAGCGACTGAAGAGCCATCACCGTGTGCTTCAGTTCTGGAGCATGTTCAGCAGCGTTTATAAATGCCTCATGTCCTATAATGGGCAATCCAGAAACTGTTGCAGTCAGCTGAGCTGTGTTATGTTGGATAAATACAGGACTTTCAGATGCACTGCAATGATGTAGTTCAGTCTGATCCAGTGCTAACAGCACTGAGGGTCAGAATTACCTTCTAAAACATGAATCTAAGGCTTTGAAGACTTTACAGGTCAGGCGTCTGCCTGAGTGAGAATTTATGACCATTTCAGTTGCTTGGCATGACAAGCAAAATCTGTTGTCTGCTTAAAGATTTGGTCAAAGCTAAAGTCGAGTGTGTGGTGCTTATGTCTTTGTGCATCTCCAAGCTCCCATTCTTACATTTTTCTTGGTCCATTTACTCTTTTACCACACAATAAGGTGTAACACAAAATACAGTACAACGTTTCATAATAATGAAAGGCACCTCTGGGTTATCATATGTAAAGAGTGCAGCTGAACAGTAATGTCTGCTTTGGTTGAACACTGTCTTAGTTTAATTATGCTTAAATATTAGTATGTTTGAAGCCATTTGTGTTCATTTCCTATAATGTGCTGATATAACCCTTGCTGGGAGATCAGTGTTCATAGACATACATTGGGCATTTCCAGCATTTGTTGTTTGTCAGCTACTGTCTGAACTGTAAAACATCAAATGTTTTTTACCTGCATCATGGCGTCATGTGTTAGTGTGAATTGTTTTGCTATGAGCAAATAAAGTTTATGTGGTTTGGTGACGTTGAAATTACATCAGGAGTTTCATTAATAACGTTAATAATTCAGCTACTACAGGCTTCTATGAACGAAGCTGTTCTTTTCCAGAGTTTCTTTAGGCATTGCACTTACTCATATTCTGCTGAAATGTTTAAACACTGTCTGCCTGCTTGCTGTCCGCTCTGTCAGACGTCTAACCTGTTGGTCCGCCAGCAGAAGCTGATGACAGTTTGTTGACCGTTGATGAATGTGTATGTATGTGTGTTTGGACATGTTTGGTCAAATGATGTGGAGAATATACACCATCTACAGGACACACTTGAATATGACATTTCTCTGAACATTTTAGTGCACAATTTCCACTTATTTACTGGGTTTAACAGACAAGAAAAATTGTGCCATAACTTTTGCACAGGCTACATGTTATGTTTTTCTCTCTAACCTAGTGAATTGAGTAATTATGCATTAAAATGTGCAGAAGTGTGTTCTCTCTTGAGGATGTGTACTTATTTTCACTGAGTTTAATCAAATGAAGGATTGGACTTGCTTGAGGAGAACTGCTCAAGCCAATACACCCTAAAATCAGAGGAAAATTTGTTTATGTGTCGTATAGTCATTGATTTTTTTAGCGCGGTAATAAGTGGAGCTGATTTGTGTGTAGTGCAGTTGAATATGTAGTGCTTGTTATTCACAGTGCAGTGGCTCCTCCAGCTGTGCCGTTCAGAGGAATGCTTCGCGTCTGAAGATATTGTACAAGTGTTTGTTGAAGTATAAGGAAACTGCTGGGGAAGAAAGAGGTGCTGACTGTCTCTCGCTCGTCTCTTGAGGGGGTGGTCGGGCTACGTCTGAATGCATCAGCACGCTGCTAATCTTCCTGAGCTGTTCTGGCTCAGTGATTTGTCTTCACAAAATGTCAGATTTCTCAGCAAGCATCTGTCCTGTCCCTCAAAGCGTCTGTCCCCAAACATTCCGCTCACTGAAAGTTTACAGCCGACACACGGCAGATGTCCTCTCTGGGTGCTGGCACACTTCTCCCCCCTCAAAGGCAGTTCAGTCTGAGTTAATACTTTCCTGTCGGTTAAGATTCTTCTTGCTCTTTTTCATTCCCTAAACCTCTAACAAGTGCACACTGATATTCATGAGCGAATGCTAAAGACTGATTACTGTCCTTGAAGTAGCCTGTGTCCTGCCATACCAATTCAAGCAAGGTGTGGTTTTGTTTCAAGGTCAGTTTTTAAAGGAAAAAAACCCACACGCTTTTCCATATCTCTGCATCATTCAGTCCTTGACGTTTAAAGAATTTGTTCAGAATGGTTTGATGTGAAATACTCTATTCTAAAGAAAATTACCAAGTCTGACTTCTTTACAGTGGTGATGACAGGAAGCAGGGGTCACCAAGACTAGCAAATATAGGCATTTTATGCACATTTAATATGTCCAAAATGAGAACTGAACCAACATGTTTTTTTTTTATGTCCTGCGTGTATCCCTCCACCATGAAAACATGTTTAGGCCAAAACTCCAAACTGTCATCAAACAATGTCTCATCAACACTTTCGTAGTCATTTCTTGCAGTAGTAAGATGGCTTTTAGAGGCACTGTTACAGCAGAGAGGTTGAAGTTGGCGGGCCCCACAGTCCTGGCCTCTTTTATAGGCTGCCTGCTGGCACGGCCCCCCCCAGCCCCGGGCTATATTTACCAGCCTGCTGGCCATACAAGGTCGCGACTGAACTCTGCATTCTGCGGAGTGGCAGCATTATTTTTGTTCTGGGTAGTCCCATCTCGTCCTGCCGCTGCCTGCCCCTTGTGCCTTGCCTGGATTTTGGCTACTTTTGGAGTTGAGCTGCTTCTCTCCCTTTTTCCTGCAAAATCAGGAGTTTAGTAAGTGATTGCATTTTTTTTCTACTGGAACGCATGGCTAAAAATCATTTTCTGAGATTGGTATGTTTTGTGTGTGTTGTCTGAACTGTCTCAGGCCTTTAATTTATCGTGTGGTGAAGCCCAGTGTACAGCATAGTGGTTTTCTTATGCGTCGATAAAATTGGTTTTTACTCTAAAACTGATTATTGCGGCCACTTCTTTTCAAAATCTTTACAATGTGCAGGCTCTAAATATGATTTTCTTGTTTACTGTCATTATGCAGTTTGAAAGATATCATATTGTATCATTAATGTTGCTGTAAACAACATGAGTAGGAGTGTTAAGGTCCTGATTCTCCTTAAGCGATGTATTCCCTGTAGAGCTCATAAAATTAAGAGTGACAGAAGGGTTCTTCACATGATGCCATAGGAGAGCCATGGTTTCCAGTAACGGATGGTTCTTCAGAGAACCAATTTTGTGATTGGGATTTGAATGTGAAGAACCTTTTTGAAAGGTAAAGGTTCAAGGTTGTAATCATTCTAATGTAAAGGTTCCAGGAAGAACCCTTAAATTGGTAATGAAGCTTTAAATGATGTGGAGTTTTTTCAGAGCTGTAAAAGTGTTTTTCACTTTCAAACACTTCTTCAGGGACCCAAAGCAGTAATTCTATGGTATCGCACAAAAACACTCTGTAGAACCTTTTGTTCTTGAGAGTGTATCTGTCAGTGTGTGGAGAGGAGGTTCTGAAGTTCCTGGGATCCTTTTGGTTTAACATTAGATTTTAAAACACTAAAGTAAGAGATGTAAGCTACAGCCAGACAGTCCAGAATTATAATGAAATTAGTAACTAAATGTTAATGACTAAAATGAAACTGAATGAAAATTTGATTTTCCTTGCCAGTGAACTATTTAAACTTAAACTTAAAACTGAACCCTACTTAAAATATCACAGTGTTCTTTAGGCAGTGCCTTAGAAGAACAATTGTAGTTCCATTTTTTTTGTAAATGAGATGTATGTGTGAAGAATCTCTTAAAGAACATTTAAAGGTTCTATATCAATTTAAGGGTTCTATAAACTTCAGAAAGGTTCTTCACACTCTCAAATCTCAGATACAGGCATAGCTCCTTTAAGAACCAGCCACTGGAAGGTTCTTTAAGTAACCAAAAATTCTATGGCATCATACAAAGAACATTTTGGGCCCTCTTATTGTTAGGTCTGTCAGTGAAAGTATTATTATTTTCTCAGAAAAGTTCAAAAGCCTCAAAATGTTACGTAAGTACATGAAGTAACTTAAGTTACTGATGAAATGTAAGTAGTTATTACCCACTTCTGGTTATTACATGAACTTTTGAGTGTGATAGTTTGCCTTCCTCTAAATGCCATTGAATTAATCCTCAATGAAATGGCGATTGTACTTGAAGACACAAAAGTGAGAGGAAAAAGGGGCCTGACAGGACAGTCTTAAAGAAAGCGCACAACCACGATCCACTCAGGATGTTGGGATCCTTGCAAGTGCAGCAGCAGGAGCAGCGGGACCTCCGGACGCACTATGAAAGCAGCTACCACCGAAGCACCTTGTCCTCCGTCAGCCGCCAGTCCTACGCTGCTCACGTGAGCAGTAAGCGGTAAGAGGAGTCTGGAGCATGCAGGCCATGTGTGCTGTCCGGAAGACGGACTCCTGGAGAACCACCTCACCCCGCTACGGCTTTATCATCTCTAACCACATTTAACCAGAGTTAGAGCCCTTCACTCTGCAGCCTCAAACGCTTTGCTAACCTGATCCAACAGTTCAGGGGTGTCCAGCTCTGCTAAAGGGAGGCTTTGCTGCTCAAACATGCCTGATTCACCTTCAGTTAGTCATGGGGTTTAGTGGGTGTGCTGGGACAGGAAGTCACCAGACTATGTTGGACTCCAGCTCTCCAGGGCTGGAATAAGACGCCTCTGTCCTAAATCCTCCAAAGGGACACTCATAACTTAGCTTTATGGTGTGTGATCAACACTTTCTCATGTATTGTTTCACAATCTAGTCATCAGAGACCTCCCCAGTGGTTCTCCTTTTGCTCCGAACATTCCTCCAACACAGCAGAACCAAGAAAAACATGGAAAAACGTGCAGAGCACCGAGGAACTGGCATAGTTGTGCTGAGAGCTGGAGTAGAGCAGAAGGTGGACTGTATGAGGGTCTCTGAGAACTAGACTCGAAACACTGTCCTGAAGAAAAGTGTAACTTTGCCTCAGATTTGGCTTGCTGGGTTTGTAAGTCTTCATCATTTCACAGCTTCCACAGAGTTTCCTGCAGTGTCGAGCGTTATGATCCAAATGTGCCTCATCCAGCTTTGCAGAGTGACAGGCATCTGCAGAAGTTTGGACACTCTTGGTCAAATGACACGTTTTGCTGATTTTCATTGAATAACTAATGCATAAGTTAATAGAGGGAGTACACAAATATGGCTTTTTCCACCAAATTTTAGTGCACAATTTTTATTTATTTGCTGATTTTAACAAAATAAATAAATAAAACACCAAAAATAAAATGTGCCACAACTTTAACACAGGCCACATTTTATATATTTATTCCCCCAATATGTTAAATTGAGCAAATAAACTGTAAATGTGCATTAAAACATGCAGGAAAGTGTTCTCTGTAGAGGATGTGCGCTTATTTTCTCTAAGAAAATGAACAAATGACCAGGGGTGCCCATACTTTTGCACAGGACTGCACTTTAATAAGACAGCACACCTTATTGTCTCATATTGTATTGTGTCACTGTGTTGTGACTGCATGGTAGTTTGTAGCTGGTGTGTTAGTCTTTTATGTCGGGGTTGAGCTTTAAACTGGAAAGCACTGAAAAGCACAGCATTTGTTTCAGATATTGTGCTTTTATTTTGTATTCAAATTCAAAGCTGAAAACGGATGGATTAACATATTAGCATAAATAAACATTTTGATATTCACATAAAGAAACATGAACAAATAAGCATAAAAGACATTTTTTAGCCAGTCTTTGTTTTTGCTGTATCTAAAAGTGTATCCATTTGTGAAGAAATGTGAATTTTGTGAAAGGTTACACTCCTGATTGAGTTTTGTTGAGTTTTGTAGAGTTTTGTAGAGTTTTGTTGAGTTTTGTAGAATTTTGTTGAGTTTTTTTGAGTTTTGTAGAGTTTTGTTGAGTTTTGTTGAGTATTGTAGAGTTTTGTTGAGTTTTGTAGAGTTGTGTTGAGTTTTGTTGAGTATTGTAGAGTTTTGTTGAGTTTTGTAGAGTTGTGTTGAGTTTTATAGAGTTTTATTGAGTTTTGTGGAGTTTTGTTGAGTTTTGTAGAGTTTTGTGGAGTTTTGTAGAGTTTTGTTGAGTTTTGTAGAGTTTTGTTGAGTTTTGTTGAGTTTTGTAGAGTGTTGTAGAGTTTTGTAGAGTTGTATTGAGTTTTGTAGAGTTGTGTAGAGTGTTGTAGAGTTGTGTTGAGTTTTGTAGAGTTGTGTTGAGTTTTGTAGAGTTGTATTGAGTTTTGTAGAGTTGTGTTGAGTTTTGTTGAGTTTTGTAGAGTTTTGTTGAGGTTTGTAGAGTTTTGTTGAGGTTTGTAGAGTTTTGTTGTGTTTTGTAGGGTTGTGTTGAGTTTTGCAGAGTTTTGTAGAGTTTTGTTGTGTTTTGTAGAGTTTTGTAGAGTTTTGTTGAGGTTTGTAGAGTTTTGTAGAGTTTTGTTGAGTTTTGTAGAGTTTTGTAGAGTTTTGTTGTGTTTTGTAGAGTTGTGTTGAGTTTTGTAGAGTTTTGTAGAGCTCTGGTGGTGTGGTTTTACAGTTCATCCCTGCGGCACGCTGTTGCTAACCGTTTTTTTTTGTTAGCTGTTAGCAGTGATGTGCTATTTGAAGTTCTGTTTTGTAGGTAATTATGCTCCCTGAGAGCGCCGTCAGTGCTAAAACCGTTTAAAGCCTTTCTTAACTCAGCCCAAGGATGCATGAGTTAAAAACACTTTGAATAGTTTTCCTCTGAGAGCTAGGCTAAGTAATCCCCTCAGACCAAATGTAGGCTACCATAGCTGTGGTTTTAGCAGAATCCCGAGACAGCAGTGTGCTGAAATGAGGTCAGATCGATTTTGTTCCATTATCAGCGTCTTGCCTAAATGTTGCAAACTGTTCTCCATGACCCTTTGAGAGAGAGAGAGAGAATTTGAGCCTCTCAGCTACAGGGAGCCGGGGTTATTAATGGGAGCTAGGGGCTATTTGTGGCTCCTGGGACACAGGATCTCAGAGGCTGAGGAGGACTCTTACTGTACTGGAGAACTGTACCCCCAGCTCCAGGAGGGTGGAAAAGTGAGGAGAATTCGAGGAAGTGTGGGAGAAATGTGGATATTTTTAGGCATTTCTTTACTGTAGTACTCTCCACCTGGAATATATATTATGTGAATATGAAATCAGGGAATGGAGCAGGCAAGACTGCTGTATTAGCATTGCTCTTTCATGAGTTATGAAGGGATCCGAAGTAAAGCTATTTTATACACTTTCCTTTATGCTATAATAAAAAAGCACTTTAATTTACACATAAAAAATTATAATTACATTTATTTATTTTCATTAGTTATATTTTTCCCATATAAAGTTCATCTGCTGTTTTGAAATGGCGTCCCACTTGTGGGACTAATAAAGGTTAATCTTATCTCATCTTCATCTCTTCACAAATATATCAAACAATACAGTCAACAAATTGGAGGAAATGAACTTCATTGCTGGTTATACTGTCTGAAGCATAATTACAATTAAAGGGGGATTCCAACAATTCTTTCAAAATTTCTGCATAATTTACTAAGTAAGGTTTGCTATTTCTGGAACTAAAATATATTTCATTTACTATCCAAACCAGTGATGCTGCACGTTTTCAGATTTTTAATGATCAAATGGTTCTAAACCCAAAAAAGGTTTTCTTTAGTAACTATTTTACCTTTCAACACCTTGAATGTTCTCCACGCTCCATTAAAAAAATGTTTTAGGCCAAAGCTTGATCTCTAAATTATCGCACAGCAGTGCCTCAGACATCAGGCAGCATCTTCATAACCACTGAATGTAATAGCTGCTGTGACAGCTTTAAGCTTTAAGGGTTCTATCACTTCCACTGTGAGCAGTTCTGGCTCGTTAAGTCTCTCTTGCGCAGAACAGTTCACATCAAACCTTTCTGAGTGTCTTTTGTTTATATCTGAAAGATTTCATTATGCAGAAATTTTCAAAGTTGGTGGAATTCCGCTCTAAGCAAACCCACAGTGAAGGCCCCCTTACTCTACCGGCTCTGAAGATATTGCTTACTCTTTACCTATAAACTGACAGCGGGAAGGGAAATCACGCTCCATGTAGGTGCATATTAGCTTGCGGCTTTCATATTAGCTTGGGGCTGCCACACTGCAACAAAATATTGTATCTTTATAATGTCCAGTGCTCTAATAAACTGGAAATTTAAACATATCACCATAAGGCAGATTTCTAGATCATTTTGCAATATTTCTGTTGGTGCACCCATCCTAAAACATTCGCCCAATGTGAAAGGCAGCTGGCCTTTTCGGTATGGCGTTTTGGGATGGTGGTGACGCTATGCAAAGCTGTGATCCTTCCTAATAAGAATGCTTAAGGCTGGAGGCCACTGTAGTCCAGAGATAAGCTGTGACAATACAGGAGATGAAGACTGAATCTCCCCAGATAGGAGGGCTTTGTGGATCACAGTGCCCCGTTTATTATTCATGTCAGCAGTGGGAAGCCTGTGGTGCTCCTGGCTGTTGGAAATATGCGTCAGGGCCATTTGCGTGCCTGTAGGGTCGTCTCCTACTGGTGTCAAATTCACAGGCCCATTTGTTGTGGCAGCAAACTCTGAATACTGACTTGTTTCACAGACTCTGATGTCTAGACCAGTGTTTCCCATCCCTGGTCCTGGAGGCACCCTGCGCTGCACATTTGAGTGTTTCCACTGCTTCTAACACACCTGATGCGACTGATCAGCTCATTAACAACCCCTTACTGAGTTGAGGGGGGTGTGTTAAGGTGGGGAAAACACTAAAATGTGCAAAACAGGATGCCTCCAGGACCAGGTCCTGTTTCTGTCTGCTAATACATCCACTTCAGCACAGAAAGGGCTTGTTAATGAGGTGTGGTGGAAGTAGTGAAATCATTAAAATGTTCAGGACAGGAGCTGCTACTCCAGAACCAGGGCTGGGAACTGGTCTAGAACACGACTGAAGTAGCTGGTGCAGACCAGTGACCTCCTTGAAGTTCCTAAGAGTCGAAATGTGTAGCGTGAAAGCGAATATTTAGATCGTTTTGGTTTGTTTGTGCAAACACAGGAACGTTTAAATTGTTTTGCAGTCACAGTAAGTGGGTGTGCTTATCAGCTGGGGATGCTCGGTGGAAAATGTTTGAGTGAAAACAGCTGAATTGAACTTGTTTCTACTGCAGTATGAATTAAATAGTTTTCCTTAATGACAGGAGGATACAGTGCCATTCTGCTGTCAGCTGTTTTTATGTAAAAGCCTCGTTCCATCCTCTGTATGTCAGAGTTACGTCTGTGTTAAATGCTTCTGTGAGACTTTGCTTTTGAGCTTTCTGAAATAGGCTTATTCTAAGATCTCACTAACGCTGAGCACTATTACCATGTAACCTACTAAAGTCTTTTTCATTTCATCCAACACGCACAGACAGTGGCCTGCGCCCCCCAGTAAATAGTGGTTTCTTTTTGTGTTTAGAAACAGTGGCTTTGGTATTGTGTTGGTATGGTGGAGCATTCACTCTTCCAAGGAGCTGTGGGCTGACTACTGCTGACTCTTCTTCAGGGTGAAGACTTCGAGGAAGAAGCAGGAAGAGAAGCTAAAAGGCCTCTCCAAGAAAGACAAGCGCCTCCGCCTGGCCGTGGACAAAGAGGACGAGGTCATCGGATACGTGGTGCCTGTCTTTAGGAGCAGGTGACTGGAGGGTCGCATGCAGCAGTGTGGGCATCCCTGCTCTAATGACACGTATTGTTGATTTTATTATAAAAAATAAAGTCAAACAAAAATCTGTGCGCATCCTCTACACACCCCTGTATATTTCAATGCACAAATTCCTTTTGTTTGCGGGGTTTCACATATTGGGCAAAACCAAAACAGGATGACTTGCGCAAAAGTTATGGCATGTTTTATTTCATGTTTCATGTTATACATGGTTTGGATGCGGGAGCCTGTATTCTATTTCCTACATGGTGCAGTATGTATGGAGGGTGCTGTGCTTCAGGAGCTAACAGGCTAATTCTGCTCTCCTGACTGATTAGAACCGTGAACTCTGCTGTATGACTTCTCAGTTACATGAAAGCCTGTATTTAACCCTTTAAACTCACTGGCAGGTCCACACCTCAGCGCAAAATGCAAAAGTAGCACTCACTGTTGTTCTGTTGAGTGAATTCATCAGACTGGAGATCACCCTCGCTGTCTCACTCTTCATTCTCTGTTTCTCTCTTAAACAAACTGTTGGAACTGTTAGCGTTTCTGAAAATCTGCATCATTTGAACTCATTTTGCCCACCATTAAGCAAATCTGTCCGTGTGCTCAGTCATTTAGCCGCTCGGGAGCTGATGGAGACTCAGGAGGAGGTGAAGGAGGAGGCTGTGGGCTACGTGGTCATGAGGAACCTGTTCACCAGAGAGACTGATTACCAGATCAAACTGGAGAAAAAGACCCACAGCAGGACCATGAGAGAGTCCGCCAACCGCCTGGCCCTGGGCAAGAAGGTACTCAAAATAATCACACTTACAGTGTATGCAGTGTAG
>JBBPCZ010045879.1:0-13080 GCA_037974445.1 Brycinus macrolepidotus
GATAAGGAATCGAATCGAAAAGAAGAATCGATAATGGCATCGACATCGATAATTTCTTAGCGATTCCCATCCCTACTCATAGCTCACTGAAACAAGTGGAAGGTGCTTAGTTGTAAAGTTTCAGCTGATACTACATTTGGACAATTACATATCAATAATTATGCAAATAAATTAAGCAATACATAATCAAATCAAATGAATAGTACAACAATTACAGTATCTAAGGGTGACTTATCTGTTGGCTTTCTGTTTCAGATCTGATGATAAGAACTGTACACTGTAATCTGGCAGCTGTTTATCATTCCAAATGCTGTCAGACAGCATCCTGTTGCCAAGGTTACATATTCGGGTGCCTTAACGCTTTCCAATATGCTCCTTGCTGTGTCTCGATTGGTCAGCACTTGCTTTTAAACATGCATAAAACACTCAGCAGGCCCGATTTCAGTGGGGCAGCATCATACTGATGAGCGACTACACAGCACTCTCCTTAGGGAGGACACTCAAACAGCCAGACTCTTTTGCAGACCTGTTTAAAGTCTTGCCAATTAAAGTCTTGGCAAGAAAATATCATGGCATTATTTTAGAAGCATCAAGGACTGGTATTAAAGACTTTGGCTAAGAGAAAATTCCTTAAAAAGGGTTCTCTGTTTTAGAGTTCCTTTCTCTCCGGGTTTCTTAGGGAGTTTCTCATTAGTGGGCTGGACACAGATCTCTGTGAAGCTGCCTTGTACAGTCTGTGTAGTTAAAAAGTGTGATCCAAATAAAACTAAAAACTAAAATTAACTGAACATATTGCAAGGAAACCAGCAGCGAGATATAACTTAACAGAAATCAAGAACTTACCTCTTGTCTCCAGACCAAGTCCACAAGCTTCTGTATGGCCTCCCACATTCTGCCTCACTGAATCAGGCACCAGTACACAAGGGTGCCAGCGGTGCGTCTGCCATCTGCCAGCCAATCATCAATGAGAACATCGGGGCTTTTAAGAAACAGTAGGGGCATCCGTGCTTTTACAAATAAAGGTGTCACAAAGGGTTCATTGAGCAATGCCATACGAGACAAATGTTGGTTTATAGAAAATCTTTCAAAGGACAGTTTTTAGAAAGTCATTTTGATAAATGAGATGCGTGAGTATGAAGGATCTTTTTAAAGCTGAAGGAATCTCCACCAAATGTAAGGAATTTGGTGAAGAACCCTTAAATTGGTATAGAACCTTTACATGATGTTTTAAATGGTCAAACTCACAAATCTCTTTTTCAATTATGGTTCTTTAGGAACCTGCAGGCGTTTATTCTGTGGTTCAAAGGACCCTTTGTGGAACATCTTTTTAAAGAATGTACACATATTAATAGTAAAAATGTATTTTCTATGATGTTACAGCACTGGCCCACCTATATGTTGGACAAAGAGGGGGTGGGTTACACTCTCTCTCCTCAAAGAGTGTGGCGGGACATTCCTGACCATGGTTGGCTGGCCTCTGGATGATAATCCGATGCCGTGACTGTGTTTTGATTGTAGCATTCACTGAAATAAAAAAGTGAATAAAATTCCAACAGAGAAGCAAAGAGGGCATCTGCTCTAAATGTCTGTGTACACACTGATCAGCCCTAACATCGTCACCAGCCTAACATAATGTAGGTCCCTCTAGTGCTGCCAAAGCAGCTCTGACTCATCGAGGCATGATGGAGAGATCCTTTAAGTCCTGTAAGTTGCAAGAAGTAGTTCATAGTATTTTCTGGTGCCATCTCTTCCTCAGGTAAACAATGCACTCACACACTCACATGATGTAAAAGAAAAAATGATTCATTAGACCACGTCACCTTCTTCCATCTCTAAGGTCCACTCGCTGCATACTTGGAGATGCTCTGAATGTTGTCTAGTCATCGCAATTAGGCCCTTGTCAAAGTCGCTCAGATCCTTAAGCTTGCCCATTTTTCCTGCTTCCATCTCATCAACTTAAAGAACTAGCTGTTCACTTGCTGCCTAATATATCCCCCCCTTTGACATTTTCCATTGTAAGTAGATAATCAGTGTTATTCACCTGTCAGTGGTTTAAATGTTGTAGCTGATCAGTGTATACACCTACAGTACTGTGCAAAGGTCCTGGGATTAAGGTTCAAGGTTCAGAAAACGGTTTTAAACTTTAATTTTTTAGTTTAGTAAGTGCTCATAAACACTACAGAACATTGGAATAAATATAAATGAACATAAAACATAAGATTTTTTTAAAGAAATAATTAATATCTTGATCTCAAAAAAACATCTTAGAAGAATACAGTTAGAAGTTAGGTTTGGTTCCTGGCTACTTGCAGTACTCCTGATTTAATTGACTGAAGGACTGATTAGCTGAACTAGCTATTGGTTGGTAACTGTAAAAACTGGACTTTCTCAAAAGGTCTGAACATGGTTAAACTTACGCACTGACAAAAGTAAAGTGAATGAATTGTTTATGTGTGTTTTAGTGTTTAGTACTTTACATATTGTTATTGTGTTTGTTTACTGTTTTACTGTTCTTGTAAGGCATCCTTGAGTGCCTTGAATGGTGCCTAGAAATAAAATGCATTATTATTATTCACAAAAAGGTGTCTTTTCACACATTTTTTGGGTTGGGCAACTTGTCTTTAAATGCACTCTCTGTGACCGTTTTTAGAATGGAATGATTAGCTTGCTAACACCAGAGTCTTATTAGTTCAAGGCTTGAGTTTATAATTAACAGGTGGTTTGGATAGTTAACTATGCTAGCTGTAGCTTTGCATCAAAACATCCAAGAAAAAGATGCACAACAAAACACTCAACAAAAAAACAAAAAAACAAACAAACAACAACAAAAAAAAAAAAACAGAGCAGTGCAGGTAAGGTCAGTATGAAGTTCCCCATACTCATAATATTTTCAGATTACATATCATACTTATAAGCATTTTTGCATATTACTGTTTGTACTCAAATTAAGCCAAAAACTCACACAAAATCCTTATCATACCTAAACTGTTTCTCTTTGTATCACAAATATAGGCTGAAATAGTAATCTCAGAGCAAAATATACTACACAGTGTCATGAAAATGTGTTTGTCCCTTCCTGATTTTCTCTATTACTGCATATTTTTATAGTGAATGCAGAAAGTAATGGTAATAATGTTCTCCTTAAGTTTTATTTTTACTTTTCTTTCTGTGGCCAAAAAAGGTGCTACTTCTTGTCCACTTGGCATGGTTCCAATGCTAAAGCATTCATTAACATCTGGTGTATTGTGCGTGTATACATCTTTCGATCGGATGATCAGGGGCCGAGTATCATTTAAAATTTTTTTATTTTTGTGGTTGAGTCGCTTTCATAAAATATGGGGAGAGAGAGATAAGGGGCGAGTCGCCTGTATTTATTTTTGAGGCTTAATGAGACTAAAGTGCGTTAGTTTGAGAGTGAGAGCAGGTTTTGCTGGACAGCAACTTTTTCTCCATGTTGTTTTAATCTCTGTCATCTGTAACAGCCACGCACATAACCCCCCCTCCACTGGGTTCTAGTCATGACTTTGACTGGACCACTCCAAAACATTTTGCTATAATCATTGCCGTAATTTTCAGCTTCAAATGAACTGGCATTCTCCTTAAAGCTTCTCCACATGTGAACGCTCAACACCAACTCCAATGCCAAGAAACCCAGAAACATCTCTACTGAGGAGATGAACTGAACTGCTCTTTCTCCACACTAAAACTGTTCCGCCCAAAAAAACACATCCAAACTGCCCGTCTCCTATCAACAAACTCATGTACTATTCCACTTATTTATATATTGTTACATTTTTTATTCTGTTGCAATCTTTGTACAACATTGTATTGCATAATACTTTGAACAATATTTATTACTATTATGCCCTACCTTATAAATTTTTGCATTTTTGCACATTTAATCCTTACACAATATTGTATTCACTCTCACTTGGTACTGTCTCTGATTTTTGTTGGCTGCACTGTACGCTGTCCTGTCCTGTTGTTTTGCGTTGCACCACGGTCCTGTAGGAACGTTGTTTGGTTTCACTGTGTACTGTGTAAATGTTGAAACGAAAATACTTGACTTGTAAAACATCTGTAGTGACTAAATAGCTCTGCTGCTAGACTAAATATTAGTGAGGTGTGTATTCAACAGGGCTGGCTATTTTCAGGCCTAATCCTAGCCCTAACCCTAACTCCTCACTAATTTAACTACTTTTCTGTTAAATATGGTTTATTTGTTGCTTGAGAAACTAAAGGAATAATTATATTTTACATGTTGGGCAACATTTCTCCTTAAATAAATGAAATCAAAATAATATAAATATGTGTTTTGTGTTTAAAAAGGTTCAGTTTTATACATTTTATTAGCGGACAGAAGTTACCATTATTGATGATTTTTGGTAATTATTTTTGATAATTATTTTTGACAAGTTTTGATAATTATTTGATTAATTATTTGATAATTATTTTTGACAAGTTTTGAATTATTGGATGAACTGAAGGCCTAGCTGGAATAGTAAGGGTTTGCCACTGATATAGTTAGAATATAACCATATATAATATCACATAACAAATATTTCATGTTTGCTCTGACTTTTTTATGGGTTTTTGCTTTATCAACATCATGAACACAGCTGTTCAAGCATTTGCTAAGTTGGATTTTTCACTGTGTACCTGCTGAACAAGAAGTTGGACACAAACTCCATTCACTGAAGGGTGTAACAATGCAGTGCACTTTGCATGGGAGAGAACAGGACCGAATCTGGTCTGGACGGGTGGATTCAGGACACCTAGAGAAGAGTTAAGACTGTTAATGACAAAAACACATAACGCTTTATCATTATCGTATCGTGGAGTTTTCCCTTTTCAATTTTAGTCTGACTGCCTTGCTGGGTTACTTCATCCTTAACACCTCAACTGGTGCATTCATGTGGAAACCCTATTCATGGTCAAGCCACTAGAGCTTAGTTAGACACTTCAATAACCTCCTTGGGCAAGACAGCAACACTGCAGGCTTGGAGCCAAGTGTTACTCAAGAACCTTTTTGTGTCCTGGCTCTAAAAAGACTCTTACGAGTGACTTTGATCAGACTGGTTTTGTAACCCCTGGCTGTTAATTTCCTTCTTTATGAATGGTCCCTGACCTCATTATCTCATAGAGTGTCATTCTTAGACAGGAAATGAACTTCTCTTTCAGTGCCTCTAGCTGCTCCATTACCCTCCCATCTATTCATCCATATGGCCATCTGTATTCTTCCTCCCTTCCTTCTTTTCCTCTTTTTCACTCTTTTGCATTCATCATCTCATACGGTACTTATTACTGTAATTTTACAGTAAACATTTAAAGTAAGATACTGTTTTCTTGAATTAAGTTTACTGTAAAAATGAACCTTTCCAAAATTCCTTGGAAGGAAATTGCTCCAGATATAACAACATTATATAAAATTAGAGAAAAAAAATTGTAAATCTTGAAACGTATATTAATATGTAAAGCTTAAATGCATTAGACATGATAGAAAACTAACATACTTCATTATATAGTACATTAATCACTGAATTTTATAAGGAGTCAATGAATCAGTAGTTTGGTGTGTGTGTGTAGTGTTAGTTATCTGTGGCCCCACAAGTAAAGTGGCTCCTTATAATCACGTGTGAACACACCACAGCAAAGCACACAGTGTGGACAAAGTGAAATTCTTTCTCTGTACTAAACCCATTCACCAAGTGAAGCAGTGGGCAGCCAGGAACACGGTGCCCGGGGAGCAGTGTGTGGGGACGGTACATTGCACTAGGGTACCTCAGTGGTGCCACTGGCAGTCCTGGGATTCAAACCCACAACCTTCTGATCTCAGGGGCAACTCCCTAAACACCAGGACACCAGCTGCCCCAAGAGAGTTGGTGCCTTGGAGAATGCGGCCATTGATCCCGTTACCTCTTGCATGCTAAGCGAGCGCTCAACCATTTGAACTAATTCCCCGGTGCATGAGCTCTCTGAGTTTTGGGCCCTAATGCAAGGGCATTGATTGCACTTTGGCTGTTCCTCTGTGAACTTTCGAACCATCTGTATGGTTCAGTAAAGTGTTACAGTAAATATTACAGTAAAGTGTTGTGCAGTTCAGTGCTATATATTTACAGTAGCTACTTTACTGGCCACTAAACTGCCAGTAATTTTACAGTTTTCCATTCTCTAAGTCAGGACCATTGTTCTGAGTTTTTCAGAAAATGTGCAATGAATAACTTCATCTGAATACGTCTCACAAAAGCCTTTAATGCATATAGGTACAGTAAGACCAATCTGACAGCTTTACAAAAAGACTTCTTTCCTCCCTCTTAGGCTTTTCAATAGTGGTCTAATGTAGCACAGACGAGCATTGTTCCCTGTCTTTTTTTAACTCACTCTAGCGTTTGTTGGTAAGGGCCTCATACACCAGAATAGTCTTTGCGCTTGGATAAAAAAGAATGTTAATTTATTATTAAAAATAATTACCCAAAGTAACGGCAGTATCAAATCACCGACAGCAGTTATTATTCATTAGCGTCTGATGTCACAGTAACTATATGGAAATACAGGAACATCTTTATAGAACTTTACTGGTCACTAAGCTGCCAGTATCATACCACAAAACTTCACAGTAATGTTTACAGTGCATGTTTATTGGCTTTTTTTCCATACAGTGTACCTATAGTGCTTACATTTTTCCCACTTTGTGTCCAGTGTCGGCTCTCCTGCAGTAGACTTGTCGGGTTTGTATGCCAGTGCCACAGCCTCTCTCCACTGCCTCCCCTGGCACTGTGCTGTTCCACTCCATGCTGGGGTCTGGAGTGCAAGTGCCCCATGGAGACGTATCCCAGTAGTGCACAATGCATGGGTGGGTGCCACATGGTCTCCACTGTTCCAGCACAGGGGCAGGCAAGCATCTTTTCCCATCTGTGTTCATACAATATACCAAATGAATAAGGGTTTACTGCATTAGTACACTGCGCATCAAAACACTGGAGGCACCTGTTTTCCAAAACCTTTTTTTAACAAATGAGCCTGCTTTCCTTGTTGATTGACAGTATCTTCTGAGCAAAGTTGTAGAGTAAGTATTTCAAAAAGCTGGCTTTCTTACTTAAAACTCAAAGTTATGGAATGCCAAATAAGTATGTCCCTTGGTTCTTTTCCTACTGGACTTTGGGGTTAAGTTATCTGGCTAAACTGAGAAATCTTGCACTGTGAAAGACTCTCCCAATCTGATCCCACAATGCAATACAGACGATATATTTATTAATGCCAGAACAAAGTCTAATATCTCCATTTTTGACATTTTTTGACATAATTTGCAAGTGGCAGCAATTACATTGTGTAACAAAATTTATAGCAACTAGACCAGTTGGAAAGGTGGATTTACATTAACTTCCATTATAGGGTTTTTTCCTTCTCCAGAAAAGGTACCATTTTTGAGACAGTGATGAAATGTAATTATGTATGATAACTGAAAACTATTTAAAGGATGTAAAAGAGTTCTTTGGATAAACTTCTTTGGATAGATTTTTTCATATGTTTAGTTGTTATCCCAAATATTTATTTATGCTTACATTAAGATTGGTCAATATATCCAAATTAGATGTTCCATGATTATTAATTTTTACTAGCAATGAATTTCTTCCAGTTTGTTTTTGCTATGGACACTTTTGTGGATTCCTCTAAGTAAAAGATTGTGCAGCGTGTGAGCCTTGTCTGCGAATGCTCATACACTTTGCAGAGGTTGCAGGCGATAAATGTGCTTAGTGTGAGAAGTATAGCACTTCTGAGATGCTGAAAGTTGTATATTGTCCACTATGCATTAGAGGAACAAGACAGTAAATGTGTAGCTGGAGCATTACAGTGGATGATGAGAGCTCACCCAGAGTCAGGATAATCCTACTGCATTTTTAAAGCCGTGCTATGAATAAATCGTCAGTAAGAATCTCTCAAAGGCCTTTAATGCACTTGTGTACAGTAGGACTAATATGACAGCCCTATAAACAGACTTATTTTCCCTCTTTTAGGCCTTTCAGCAGTGGTCTTATGTAGCACAGACAAGCATTTTGTTCTGTCTCTAGTAGGTAAGGAAGCCATATGTCAGGATAGTTGTTAGGCTTGTAAAAAAAATGAAAATTATTAACAAAAAAAAAACAACAACCCAAACTTATTGTGGCTGACAGCCGTTACTGTTCGCTTGCATGTCATGTCACAATTGCTTCCTAGACATATAAAATAACCAAGCTAATAATTGTTTTTGTACTTAATAAGTCACATAAGACTTGCAAATTACCTTATTTCCATGAGATCCACCCACTGGTTTTTGTGTTTTCCCATCCATTACTTAGCCAAAGCAGTGGCCGGTATTGCATATTAATTTGAGCACTCAAGCAAATCAATAATTCAAGACTATTTTCTTACTTGGGGTAAGGTACCCAGACCCATACGTGTCTGTAAATTGACATAAATTATATGCAAGCTTTACTTTCCTCCCTATGGCATCCCAATGTGTTTGGATGGAGCTAAAAATAGAAAAAGTGAGAGAGGGAAATGAAGAGAGAGAGAGAGAGAGAGAGAGAGAGAGAGAGAGAGAGAGAGTGTCTTACATTTTGCTGGAGGTGCAAGGACAGAGCGAGATCGGCTCTGTTTGCCCTGTACATGTTTGTCGGAACAGGAGTGAGAGCAGGATGACCAGGAACTCCAGTGTCCCAGCACACAGTCCTCGGGACAGGGCATCTCACAAGGTTGTCGAACTGGAGGAGGGTCTCCAGGACATTTCAAGTTGGGGACGATCTCTCCTGCAGGACAGTGTTATCTGTTATACACATGTATGAATGCTTTTCTGGTTATTAAGTTCAATTTTACACTGAAAACGGTGAGAAAAATACAGTTACACACGACCATGATTATTAACCCTCCTAGAAATTCTCATAAACAAATTGCAAATGAGGCATATTCCTGCAGTAATGGCAGGTACAGCAATGAAACAATTAACTTAGCTGTATAGCTAACAACTGGTTGTATTTAAATGTCAAGTCAAGTCACGTAGGTGTATTTTCATTTCATCCATAGAGTACACAGTAAAATGAAGAAACTTTCCTCCAGGACCACAGTGCAACACAAGAACAAAAACAAACAGGACAAAATACACAGAGTGCAAAACAGCACGAGAGAGAGAGAGAGTGCAAGAAAAACACAAAAGCAACAAAACAACGGAAAAAGACAACATTTAATGCAGTCGATGTTTGAATTAATACAGTATTGTGACATACTATATTCTAGCAGTGGTGTCGTTAGGAGGCACAAATGCAGGATAGAGGTGAACAGCAATAAATACATAACTGTGCAAATAATAGCAGCAGCAGGACCGAATGTCCAGTATATAATAAATAGAGGGGCATTTACAGTGGCACTTGGGGTGTAAGTTGTTTTAAGGCAGAACAGTTCAGTGTGTATGAACTTCGAGAAGTTCAGTTCAGGAGTGTGTTTATTTGTTTGTTTGTGTGTGTGTGTGTGTGTGTGTGTGTGTGTGTACAGTTTACATTTCAGTTCTGATTTTCTTCAGTTCGTTTCAGAGTCTGATTGCCTGAGGGAAGAAACTGTTTCCTGTTCTGGCAGTATAAAGCCTTTTGCCAGACAGGAGAAGGGAGAAAAGGGTGCAGGGTGTGTGTGGGGTCCTTTACAATGTGGTGCGTGTGCTGTAAATGTCCGTGACAGAGGGGAGAGAGACCCTGATAATCTTCTCAGGTGTCCTCACTATCCTCTGTAGGGACTTGAGTTTTGAAATGGAACAATTCCTGTAACAAGCCATGATGCTGCTACAGAGAATGCTCTCTATAGTCCCTCTGTAGAACGTGGTGAGGATTTGGGGGCGGGGTGGGCTGTTCTCAGTCTCTGCAGGAAGTACATTTACATTTACGGAATTTAGCTGATGCTCTTATCCAGAGTGACGTACATCAGTGCTCAAGTAGTCCACATCTGTTCCTTAAACCTGTAAAGCTATACTTAAATCAACGCTATTCAACCAAGTTACTGCAGGCTAAGTACACCTAAACAACACCTGTCAAAGAAAAGTCAGAAGTTAAGGCAAAAGTAAGGAGTAAGAGAAAGTTAAGAATAAGAGTAAGTTTTTTTTTTTTTTTTGCTGCTGGGCCTTCTTGGGCCTTCTTGGAGATAGAGCTGGTGTTGAGGGTCCACGTGAGGTTCTTTGTGATGTGAAGCTCAAGGAACTCATACCATTAACCCATAAGTGTAGAATGAGAACAAACAGAACAACTACACTATAATTCACAGCAACATTGCACGCATATATACATTCCATGCACATATAACCAGCAACTATGTAATGAATCGGCGGGACAGAGTGACCCACTGATCGTGAATTTCAGGAAAGGACCCAAGCGCAGAGACTAAGAGCAAGTGCAATTTTAAAGTGAGCAGTAAAACTGAATCCCATAGCTGGCAACTAGGGGCTGAACCCGTGGCACTCGGGTGTGGTGCAAGTACTCCACCACTGAGCTAGTACTCTACTGGCTGGAATATGGGTGGGGTTTCAGCGAGAGCTTGCCTTAAGGTGGTGTTTTTTTTTTCCTTTTTGCCCAGTCAAGGGTGGAAGAAGGGAAAAAAGGAAAATGGGCCATAAAGCCAGGAGCAGACAAATAGGACCCCTCAAATGAAAGATAAATCTTAGGAAAGTTGTGTGTGTGCCTGACTGAAAATGTACTGTGTGCATTTTTGAATGTGTATTGAATATGGGGATGCTCAAAGAGTTCAAAGAGCGCAAGGAGAGTTTGCAGGTGCCCGCGATTTTGCTGATTGTGAGGGGGCGATGCCCTGTGCCTTCCCGTGGCTGTGCCAGTCCCGGGTCTCCCTCTAGTGGCTGGTGTCCAGCCCCAGGATAGTCCCTTACAAACATTGTATTTCAGCACGAAAAAGTGTGGGAGGGCTTGGAGTTTTCTCAAGCAACCCCATACCCAACCTGCCTCCCTCCTCCCTTTGATGCTGAGCCTGCAGGAATGTTCAATTAAAAAATTATAAATAATAAATAACTGGTCAAACGTAAGGGCCTGTTAACAAGAAGGAGAGTTAAGGTTTCCCTCCCCATGTTATATGTATATATATAAAATATGCAAACAGAGAGAATATTTTGGAAAACCTTGAGTCACTTGAAAATCATAATTTAAAACTTCCATGTATCCTGTAAGGTACACACACACACACACACACACACACACACATATATATATATATATATATATATATATATATATATAATTCCTTTCTCAGACATACACACATCCAACGCATATGCACACTCCATATATACACACATCCACACCCAACTGGATCTCACGAGTGAAGAAAAGAAATCGATTTCACACATGTTAGCAGACTGTCTGAAAAGAAACAGATGAAGTGAAGACTGATAAGCCCTTTTATTCACTCCTGCTGTTCCATTTGTCGCTAGAATCCCAGGGAAGGCCACATCACAGCAACTGATTTACAGCCTTCAGAGCTATTGCATATCTGGGCCTAATAAATATATATGCAAATGAAAGTCTTTTCGAAAGCTGAAGACCAATTTAAAGTTGCGCCACACTTAAAATGTACATTTTATGACCCCTGAAATTTTCACTGAGCCTGTTATTTTATAAGGGTATAATTTATTCCCTCTCGGTGATAGCATATAGCTCCTGGATTTTATTTTTAAGAATCTATTTCCATTGTAGGGGAGGGCCATTCTTCTGCCTGATTAAGTGGAAGGATGTCCGGCATAGCAAGGAGTCACGGAGGAATAGTGTTCGAAGAACTGCTCACTGATAAAAAAGTCAGCACAGTGAGCTGCTTCGAATAGACTTCACACGGGCGTTTCAAAATAACAGGGAGGCTGAAATGGGTGAAGCCAGAGGAGAAGTGATGCTCTCCTGGTTTAGTTACAACCTTTGTTCGGCACATATACTTTTACACTACATTACCACTTGCAAGCCCATTTCTCCTATAATCTCATTATCTTTGTAAAATAAAGATAAAGAATAAATATAATCTGAGGGACTGAGGACCACACGTACATATGATCACAGGCACAGGGCAAAATAAGCTTTGAAGCAACTGCAATATGCACTCATAGTGCATATGTATTTACTCAATTTACTGAGACTCACACTCGCACTTATGAGGCACAGGGTTTTAAAGGCGCATTAAAATAATGAGGTTGTCATCAAGACTATGCATGCATATTGCAAGTGCATCACATATTTATCTCTGCACCTTCCCACGTATCTCACATCTGATCTTTTAAACAGTGTTATTCTGATGATAAACATTCTTTCATGCTCAAGGCTAGTGTCACAGCCTAACTGCTATAGCTGCTATTATTAAAGGACGTCTCTCAGCAGCATATCCTTTGAGACCCTAATGCAAACTTACACCCGGTTTTAGAACGCAGAGGAAAACTGATGCAAAACCAGCCACTGTGAGTTGCTCAAACTTTAGCAGATTTTGAGACCTGCCACATATGAAAATATCTCCACCCACTATTTGTTTGATCATCCCACATTTTGCATAGCCCCCCTCAAATGCATATGGATGAAGCAGAAAGGAACATTTTGCTTTTCACCAAGCACACGGCCTATAAACGACTTGTGTGCCTGTTTTGTACATAACTTACAGGCAGAAGGAATGAGACTGACCCAAATGATTTAGTAAATTGAGCCCTGAGTATTTTGGTGTTCTGAGCTGCAGCATAAATCTCTCATAGATACACTTACTGGACACTGTATTTTCCTCTTCCATGCTCTATTTCGTTCATCATTCTCTAACCCTTCACCAGTGGTCAGTTTTTGACCACAAAACCACTGGTGGATGAATAGTTTTGGCACTGAGATGTGTAAAATACAGCAATGCCGCTGTGTCTGATACGTTTGTACCAGCACCAAACATACACTACTATGTTGGTGCCACTGGTACGCTGAGAATAGTCCACCATTTAAATAATAGTATCTGGTCAGCAGTGGTCCTATCCTCCTGAGACCCAGGAAGAAAAAAGTATTTTGATTTAGATTTTTTCATGTAAAAAACAAATTGCAAAGACCC
>JBBPCZ010045890.1:0-13080 GCA_037974445.1 Brycinus macrolepidotus
AGAAAAACAGCAAATGTCACAATGATGAAAGAATATAGATTGTTGCTTTCAAGTCTATTCTGAAGGTGTAAGTTGTCTGTCCACTGGGCTCAGATTTCTTTGCACAGCACGAGAGCTTGAGAAAAGCCCCCCAAACCATAAATATTGTACTACAGAAGAGTCAGACACTTGTCAAAACAGCCATGAATCATTGTTAGAAAGTCCTGTAACTATAACTGAAGAGCATTTTTAAATATTAGAGAAGTGTTGAAATAATTATATAATTTATACTCCTTTTTCTTGAACAAACAAGTTCATCTGTCTGTGTAAAAACAATGAATCATCTACAAATTATTGTTTTTCAGAAAAGCTCTGACTTTTCTGCTCTGACTTTTTTTTTATCTGGGCTGAAAGAGAATGGGATAAAGATGAGCTGCGTGAACACAATGATTGGAAGTCATATGAACTTCCAAAAAATATATTTTCCGGCAATATTTATTAACAGTTATTAAGAAAACTGTTTGAATATTATCTAATCAAACCCTGATGAATAAAATCATGCCCTGCCCAAAATTATTTTCCACCTGAAGATTCTGTTTCACTTAGAAATGTGACATTAAGGAAGAAAATGTGTTCTGATTTCCAATTCAGGTTCACTTTATGTGAGCTAATGACTACAGAAGTAAACTACAGATGTGTTTAGGAGTTGGTACAGCCAAGATGTACTTGGAGCTAGTGGCAGCCAAAGCAAATCTGGAGAACTGTGTGATGTCTCTCTAGAAGGAGTGTTACAGTGTTGATTTTACCTTCACAATATGCTAACTTCAGTGTTACCTTTTTGCTGCAGTATTCAAATTTGACTGCTTAAGGACTGCTTAATTCAGAGGTGAATAAACTGTGCAGGATAAAAGGGATTAGCTTTGGAACATTTTTGTTTCCCACAGAAAGCCATTTTGGAAATAAGCATAGCAGTTTTCAGAGAGAAATGACATATACCCAGAGTTTCTTATTTGAGAATGGTCTATGGTAAAGGTTTACATTGGTAAAGGTGGTCGACATGGTCTATGGTAAAGGCGGTCTACATTTTCGATACTACTGACCCCTGTGGTACCAAAACTCTGTTGTGGATCTTTAAAGAGAAAGACAGTTTGAAACAAACTGATGAATGATCAGAGTACGCAGTTACTGTGAGAGAGTAGTTAAACGTTTTCTCTCCTGTGTGATCAATTCATTTGGCATGGCTACTGCCTGTGTGAAGCTGCTGACAGTTAGTGCAGCTATAATGCTATAATGGCTGGTTTGACGGGTGGAGGACCGTGTTCATGCTGAAGTGCTGATTATAATTTATAGGCTGTCTGTGACATGCCTGTCTGCTTTTATTCTTATCTGCTTCAGCCTACAGCAGGTTCAGCCTTGGCGCTACGTTTATTAACTGTGTGTATTTGAGTGTTTGTGCCTGCGTGTGTGTGTGTGTGTGTGTGTGTGTACACTGGCTCTTCTTCAGTTAAGTGCCCTGAAGTTCTTCCTGAGGGCACTAAATCAGAGGAACAGGCATCATGTCAAGTTCTAAAAGGTATCAGAGGCCATAGGGAGGACATGAGCCTGAGATATGTAGGTTGCTGGAGAGCAAATCATTTGATTTTTAGATAATTAATACATTACACTGATCAGCTATAATATTAAAACTCGTTGCCGAAGATTGTGTAAGTCCCCCCTCATGCTCAAAACCAGCTCTGACTTGTTTAGGCATAGATTTCATAAGCCATCTGAAGGTGTGCTGTGGTATCTAGCACAAGATGTCAGCAGCCAAGACATCTAGTCATCAAAATGTGGGCCTTGTGCAAGTTGCTCAGATCCTTATGCTTGATCATTTTTTCAAGAACTGACAGTTCGCTTACTGCCCAATGTGTATCCCACTTCTTGACTGGTGTCCCTGTAATAAGGTAATAAGCGTTATTCACTGGTTTAAATATTGCACTGTGTTCACAATATAATATACTATAAGTACTCTATATGTTCCAAGGTTTCTGCTAATGTCTAAATGATATTCTGGTATTTGAAGCTCTTAAAAGATGTTATATCCAAAGATGGACATGTTAATACATAGTCTTGTACACATATATTTTAACTTGCATGTAGCACTTTTCTAGAGTGGTTCCTTCAGGTCCTGGCATACAGGTGCTGCTTTTTACCCTCTGAAGGTGCTTTTAGATGAGAAGTGTTCTTTTGTGAGGTTGAGGGCGCGTTGCTGCTTTGGCTCTGGCTGTTGTCATTAAGTCAAGAAGACAAAGACCCAGTAATAAGAAAGTGGGCATACATTACATGTCATGAACAACACTGTCATATTGGCCGTGCTTTGGAAAGATCAGCAGCAAAGTGTTTAAAGGCAAGAAATCAGAGTGGTGGCTCCATAAGCAAACAATGACATTGCCAACACAAAGCAGTTTTGCTGCTTATCATCTGAAAGTGTCTTTATAGAAGCCCACTGATTAGGCAGCTGCTCACATTCACAGTCAGTGATGTATCAAGGACTTCCAGAAGAGTGATGTTTTCCCTCACAACATTGGTCCCACCCATTGTAAATCAAAACATGACCAATTCCACTGTCAGTTCCTAACTATATTAGCAGTGTGTTTTTTTGGAGATCATACAAGCTGTGTATGTTTAACTGAACACCTTTGTCAGCAATGCATTGACCTTAAAGAAGCGCTGTCAGAATACTTTTGAACATTTTCTTGTTGACACAGCATTATGAAAGATAGAAAGTAGGGCAGGCATGTCCATATAGGCAAACATTTGCCTAGAATGGCACTTGAGGAAGGGTGGCAAAATGTACCAAATTAATCACCCCTTTGAGGCATGTCATTTTAGTATTCAGAGTTTGTTCTGTAAACACAATCCAATAGGCTGCCCCTAACCCCACCACATCCCTTGTTAAAAACCACCCTGTAGATCAACTGACCAGTCGAACTTTGTGGAGGCATGCACGGGCACATCTCCTCACATTTCCTATTAACTAAAGACACTCTGGATTTAGTGTAATATAAAGGAAGCCTTGAGCTGAAAAATTCTGACACATTCAAACAGAGATTCTATGTCCTGTGGTGTGTTTATGCGTGACAAATGGTCACTTTACACTTTAACAAAATACAAATAATTATATATTTAACTAGCCTGCAGGACAGAAACAGTGCTACTGTTGCTTTTTCATCTCCATCTTCATGGAATGCTATTTGAGAAAGCCTTATATCCTAAACTATATCTTTAGCTTCTGTCTTTCCGAGTTTTAAATCTTCTATATTTTTTTTTCACTCCCTATGCAATGTGAATAGAAATAGAAACATTTTTTTTTCTGGAATTATCTATCTAGCAGTGACATAAAACCATGACACTGGTATAATGTACTACGGGCTGGAAACTGGAGAGACCCACCCGTCACAAATCTTTAGCTTGAAGTGCCAAAAAAATCACAACACGACTCACCTTGCGTCTGGCACTTTCTGAAGGTAATGGGTATTCGCAATGGTTTTTTTTTTAACTCAAATGAACACTCATTTCTCTTATTATCATTTCTCTTAATGTAATGTTAGGACTTCAGATGACAGAGTATCAACATCTAACTCTCTTTCATTCCTCCTTCCTGTTTACTCCTTCCAATATCATTCTCTCATTCTGTCAGTTAATTTTCAATTTAATCCAGTTTTCTCTCTTTTTTTCTGTCTTAGCATGTCTCAGAGGAATAAACCATCCTCAAGTCAGAGGTACATGCTTGCAAAATTTATATATATATATATAAATTTACTTTGTTAAAACTGTCTGTTTTTAGTCCATGTTTATAGTTAGCAGTGTGTAATACAATGTCAGAAACAAATGAGCAAGTCTATTTAAGATTACTCAACAACTCCACACGGTTTGAGGTGAGTGTGTGAAGAGTTAGACATGCAGTTTGTTCCATTCTAATTATAGACATTAATAAGCTTACATAACTTGTTTGCTACATTAATCTTATAACTTCAGAAGCAAAACTAAAGAAACAAATGTCAGACACATGTCTCAGCTGATCTACATTTGGGACGAAGGGGAAAACTTGTATATGTGGTTTTTCTCAGAGCTGTCAGTTTATTTGTTCTGCAGTGTACAGAAATGAAGTCTTACTTTATTTCTCTCTTTTTCTCTCTCAGTTCTTCCTCTCGTCCTTCCTCTGCCTCTGATGCTCCCCCACTGCGCTCAGCTCTGAAGCATGCCTCTAAGGACTCGAAAGATTCATCTCAGAAAGGCTCGCACTCTGCCCAGCGCCGTCGACGCAGCTTTAGTCAGGGCTCTGTCTACCTACCATATCTCAATGCACTGTTTGGACAGGTCAGCTACAACACACACGCAGACTGATCGCAATAATAATAAAAATAATAGTAATAATAATAATAATAATAATAATAATAATATGCAATAATTGTAATAATAATAATGATTACCATCATTATCATGATTTCTACTGCTGCTACCAATAAACAGAACAACAATTTATTTTAATGTACTTCTGAGCAATTAATGATTCAGCTCCTGAGGTGCGAAAAATGATCAGCCATAGGAGCTGGTCTAGAAGAGGCATGAAAAGGGGAGGAAACAGACTTAACAGGCTGATGAACTGAGAAGGGGGGAAACAGGAACTAAGACTTAAGACAGAGAAGCTGGAACTATGAACAGGACTAAGGCTAGATGGAACTGTTATGTGGACCCAGGATCAAACCAGGGACACATGTGTATCACTGAAATGGCCTAACAAATAAAAAAGTAAAAGAAAATAAAAGATAAGTAATAAAATAAAAGAAAAAATGCAAAAATAAAGAGAAAGACCACTGAGGTGGGAATAAAAAGGAGCACTAAATGAGAGCAAACTAAAAGGAGTGGGCCAAACTAAAAGGAAAAATAGTTAGGTGGGCTGAAAAGACACAAAAGAGAAAAAGGTAGCGAAGAGGAAGTAAGGGAAAGAGCGAAAGGAACAAGGAGAGAATTGGGATATAATAAAAACAGCTGAGGGGACATGCTAACGCTATGGATAGGGAGAGAGAAGTGGTAACAATTTACAGAGGTGTGGAGCACGTGAGGAAAAACATGGAGGGCAAGGTGGTGACTAAGAAGGGACAGTGAACTATGAGAATGCAAGGTGTGGAGTGTAGCGAAGAGTAACGAGGAGCCGAAGGTAAGTGGAAGAAAGGTGGAAAGATGCAAAAGAATACTTGGAAAGCACTACAAAACATGAGGGTCGTTTAAATAGTGGAGCTAATGGGGTGATTACTGAAGACAGGTGGCAGAAATCTGGTGTAAAACGAATGGACAGAAAAGAAAAAAATACCTCCCCCAGGCCACCTTGGGTTCTACTACCGGCACCAGACAGCTCTATGACCTGGCACGAGTGTGCTGGAAGTCCTGGATGAGGGGCTTGCCCAGGATGTCCTGAGACGGCACTCAACATCATTCTTCCAGCCCATAGCCCTCCCAGTCCACAACATACTGCAGTCTTTGAGAATACGGCGTACTGTGTAGGGCGGTTGGCCATTGATGATACGAGGAGGTGGGATGGTGATGGGTGGAGCCAAGGTGGAGGTGAGCACTAGGCATAGCTTGGAGACATTTACAGGTGAGGCGACAGTGCCAAAAAAAAACTCTCAGCCTAGGACACCCCACCCTTGGCCTCCTGATCCTCAAACAATGGTGACATACTTTAGAAAATCTATCTACTAAGGTCAATATGACTGTTTTACCTTCAGACCTGGGGAGTCCTGTGATGAAGTCTACCAAAAGGGTCTGCCCAGCATAGCCAAGGGATGCAAGAGCCCCGCTGGTGTGCAGTGGGGATCTTTATTTTGACAGCATACTATGCAGGTGTTGACAAACTCATCCTCATCCTTTTTCATGCTTGGCCACCAGAAGCATCTTTTGATGAGCTCGAGAGTGCACTGGATATCAGGATGGGCCATGAGGGGAGAGGTGTAGCCCCACTGCAACACTGTGGACTTAGCTGCAAAAGGGACATAGTTGGCCTCAACATCCCAACACATGGGAGGCACAACCCGATGAGGTGGCATGATGAAGTCAGGATTTGGTGACCGCTCGGCTGGCTTGGGAGGGCATCCAGCTTGGTGATCTTAGTCTCAGGTTTGTAAGAGAGGATGAAGTCAATGATGCCATTCTTCGAGAGTTAGCTTCACTGCTAGCAGTTCTTGATTACCAATGTCATAGTGGGGATGTCATAGAATGTCTCTACTGGAGATAGCCACCTTGAGAGGAAAGCCCAAGGGTGTATCTTTCCATCTGAGGAGGCTCGCTAGGAAAGCACATCCCCAACTCTGGTGTCTGAGGCATCCATTTCCATGATGAATGGTCGTTTAGGGTTGGGAAACAATTAGACCATGCTTGAGCAAAGCTTTTGAGTTCCTTAAATGTGCAGTTAGCAGTTTCTGTCCAGGTGATACAATAGGGCGCACCTCGAGTGAGAGCAGACAGGAGGGCCTGGTGTTGAACCCTGGGATGAAGCACCGGTAGAAATTTGCAAAACCCAGGAATTTTTGGACCTCCTTCACTATGCAGGAAATGGCTTTGATCTTTTGAGGATCTATGCGAAGGCCCCCTTAAAAATGATGTAACCTAAGAGGGTGACCTCAGACATGTGGAACACACTCTTGTCTAGTTTGATGAAGAGATGGTTCTTCAGCATCAGCTGGAGGGTGGTGCTGATGTGTTCCACATGCTCAGAGGGATCCCAAGAGAAAATGAGGATGTCAACCAAATACATGTAACAGAATCGATCTCTCTCAACACATTGATGATAAGGACTTAGAAGACCGTGGGAGCATTGGCAATACAGAACGGCATCACTCGGTACTCATAATGACCACTAGGGGTGATGAAGGCAGTTTCCCATTCATTCCCCTCCCGAATACGGACTAAATTAAAGACACTGCGAAGGTTGAGCTTTGTGAATTCTGATGCTTGCTGGAGCCTTTCGAAAGCCATTTTTATGAGTGGGAGGGGGTACCGATTCTTGATAGTAATCTTGTTTAGCTCCCGGTAGTTGATGCATGTACTATGTACTCTTTCATTGCTTGTTGTTCTGGAGCAGATAAGGAGTACAGGCATCTTCTAGGTGGAGTGGTCCCTGGAAGCATTTCAGTGGTGCAATCTTAGGGTTGATGAGGAGGGACTTGCACAGCCTTTTCTTTGCTGAAGACCTCCCTCAAATCCCAGTACTCTGGGGGAATCACCCCTGTCTCGGGGGCACTCAGTTGGGTCAAAGTCTGAATGGTTTGTACTGAAGGTGATGGCATAGGAGACCTACAGGGGGTGGGAATTCTCTCGGGCAGGTTGAGGTCACATCCTCTGCTCTCTACTCGAGTGGGCAGTGCATGGAGGTTACCTTCCTTGGTGGCATGGTGAGATGGATGACACCCCAAGGGGTGAGCATGAAAGGGGTTGTTGGTGTGAATCTTGAAGAGACCCTGGATAGCACCATTCAGTGATGAGTCCATCCTGTCAGTCAATGTGACAGTTGTGGCAGAACAAGTAGGGATGGCCCAGGATCACATGAAGCTCCCCTGATTCCATGAGCAGAAGGAGGGCAGTCTCGATGGGGTCACCCATATGGAGCTGAACTGGGACAGTGGTATGGGTGGCCTTGCCTTTGTCCAGGGGGCATCCATCAAGAGTTGAGATGAAGAGAGGCAAGGGTAGAGGTTCGAGGGGGATTTGGAGCCTGCATGCTGGGTCCTCATCAATGAAATTACCTGCTGCACCTGAATCTATAGTGACTAGAAAGGGGTAAGTAGTGGTATCATGCTGTAAACTGGCTGGTAGTTGAGTGTAACACACAGACAGTTTGGGAGACCGTGTCAGCAACGAAGAACCAGGACACAGGGACACCGGCTACTCTGGATTTGGGGGCTTGGGTGCCGGCTGCTCTGGACCTGGAGACAGAAGTACCAGTGACGACTTGTACCCTCCAGTATAGCAGGGGGTGTCGGTGGTGTCAAGCATCTCTTTGGTTCACCAATGGGCGTCAGCACCACTGTGGAGGCACCCTCCCAGACAGTAGGAGGCACCAGCAGCATTGAGCATCTCTTTAGTTCATCAGAGACTGCTGGCAACATGAGGACAGGCACCTAGTAAGCCTGTGCAGAGGTGTTCTACAGAGTACAAGGGGGAGTTAGTGCAATAGTGCTCTCCAGAGCACACTTCTTCTTGCAGCACTTTTTCCCTTTGGATGTTTTTTTGGGAAAGATGGAATCTCTGGCCGTCATTTCAGCTGCCAATCTCGCCATATTGCCAGGTTTAATAAGGACAAGAACGTCCACCATTGATCTGGTCTCATCCTGGTATCTCCCTTGAGCCAAACCTTTGAGTCCTAATGTAACACACACCTAATGTTGCCCCTATTTTGAGGCATCCTCCAGGATGATACGGGGACTCTTATGCCTGGGCTTGGTAGGGCAACCCAAGCCAGGGAGAAAGAGCCAAGGGCTTGGACCCACTGCTCTCAGCCACTGAGCCAACATTGACCTCCTCGGCTCTACTGCACCATGGGCATGACAAAATGCAAACAAAAACAGAAAACGTGTTTAACTTTAACAAAGACGGGGGTGGCAGAGGAGCAGAACACAGAACAGGGAGTGACAGAAAGGAGCAAGTCAGTAGCAGTCATCTTGGTAATGTACCCCAAAGGAAGAAAGTGATATATAAATCCTAACATTTTAAAAAACAAAACCAAAGTGAATGGACAGGTCTTTGGCTGGGTAGTGAACCCAACCCACTGTGTCAACAAATCTTACTCGGCCACAAAAAAATTAATGATTGGACTGATGCTGGAGGTGGCAAAATTCTGTTTCGCCTAGGGCAGGGGTCGGCAACCCGTGGCTCTGGAGCCGCATGTGGCTCTTTCATCCGCATGTTGTGGATGAAAGATGAGTATTGAGTATTCAATTTAAGTGTATTTTATTTTTATTCGTTGTTTTTTTTTTAAATTGTTGTTCGAAATTTGAAGATTATTGTGATCTTGTAACATTAAAATACAATGTGTTTAATTTTTTGTCACTCAAAATATACGTCACAAAAGCCGGTAAATGCCCGCCAAACCGCCGTGCATCTTACAGCCCGGATTTGCAGACGCTTTGCGCTGAGGTTCAGGAGCAAAAGTCCCATTAACTAAGTAAAATAAATATTTTAATCAGATATTTTGCAAATATGTATTTTACATTCATTCATTTCAGTGAAATAGTGCGGGGTTTTTTTTTATTTATTTTTTAACTTCAGGTCGACGCTCCGGTAGCCTACAGGCAATGAAAGGATTACGGCATGCGGCAATTTTAGTTTGCTACATGGATACTTTAAGTTCGGCTTTTTATTTCATTTGAAAGAGACCTTCAACTAAATGTTCAAAATGTTTTCTTTGCATAAATAAAATTGCACAAGCAACACACTAGCCTAGTTTTTTATGCATAATATAAAAGTAAAAAACAATATATGCAGTGTTATCTTCATTTTAGATGTCAAAAAGAATAATGAATAAATAAGAAAAAATAAATAAGCAGACTTTCCCGTCCTCAAATACTGGCACCCCTGATATAATAGAATCTAAAAAGAAATCTAACCTTTATTTGATTTCATTTGATTAAAAAATCTTATCATGAAATTAATATTTTTCTCAATTCTCAATTGTTGGCACTCTAATAAATTCCTATGAGTTAAATCTAATTCAAGAACATACCCATGTATTCAAGTTTACCTGAGCGATTAGGAATACTTAAATGGTCAGCTATGACTTCCTGTTTCACTAGAGTATAAATATGAGGTGACACACAGCCCAAATTAAATTAGCCATCTATCACTATTAGAAAGACCCAGAAATACAGCAAAAATGCACAACAAAAAATTTCTGAGTCGTACAAATCAGAAAATGAGTACAAGAAGATAACTAAACATTTGAAAACAGAAATTTCCACTGTAAAGGCAATAAGAAGTTGACTGCCTCTGCCAGGAAGTTTAAACTGGGTCATGGTTGAATCTTCCATAGTGCACCAGTGTTTAAAGTGTTTAAAGATTACAAATGCCCTTTTCTTGTACTAGATAAATAAATACATTCATGTTTGGCCACTGCAAATGCACTCAGCAAACAACAAATCAAAACAGACAAAACAGCTACAGCTTTAATAGAGATTCCCTAATAATGTAAAAGCTGTTGCTTGCAAGTAAGCATCAGCCTGAATTTTATGAGTGAGGTTTTTTAAAGATAGCTGTCTAATTTTAGTGAAATATGGGGGCTGATGCTGCGTTTTATTTTGCTGGGGGCCATTTATTTGTATTATATCAAGTCTGTATTAACTGAAACACGCAATTACTGAAACAAAGACTCTGCATTACATTGCCATGACTGCACTCGGAAAAGGACCCATGTGTGTGCGCACGCTGGAGGCGGAAAGCATCTCTATAATTGCTCTGGTTGTGTTGACTGTCACCTGTCCTCCAGAAAGAAAGATAAGAAGATTATGATTGTATTAATAACCTGCAATGGTGAATCATCGCTAGTCTCCTCACACCAACAGCTAACGTGCCAAACAGCAAATAATGGCATAATGTAATGAGAAAATGTGTGTGTGTGTGTGTGTGTGTGTGTGTGTGTGTGTGTTTATGTTTGTTAGGCACTTATTATGTATTTATTATGTAACATCATTATTATCTGAATTTTATGAATCATTTTCTTTCTGTGACTTACAAAACATATATTCAAACAATATTTGAATTTATCTGTGTATAAAAATCGCTAGAATAAACAACAGCATCAACAATAATAATAATATTATTATTTATACAACAATATGTATATCAAATGATTCACACTGTTTATTAAAATGATTATTGTTCATTTATTGTTATCATTAAGCTGCATGTGTATGTGCGTAAACACACTAAATTGACACTAAACCTGCAGCTATGGCATGGAGACATATGTGGCTTATTATGTGCAGATAACCACAGTGTGTGGAACCACAGGGGTACAATAGTCACATTAATATCTGTTCCTATTGTCCCTAAACACATAGGCAAACATATTCATACCCACAGTTCCACCTGATGAGCATATCAGGAAACCAGAGCTCCAATTGGAAATCCATGCAGACATGGGGAGAACATACATACTCCATACGGAAAGGACCCTGGCTGCAGGGAATCGATCCCTGGACCTTTGCACTATAAAATGGCACTTGTACTAACCTCTGCTAACTGTCAAATTCAGTAGTTATGCATTAAAATGCAAGGAAATATGTCGTACTTACTTTTGTTCCATGCAGAGATGGAACATATTTCACTTCAACAAAATGTGTAATTTGACCAGATTTGGCCAGACTTATGCATCCAACTATATATATATATATATATATATATTATATGTGTGTGTGTGTGTGTGTGTGTGTGTGTGCACTGAATTATGCCTCATTTCATCTTGTCATAACATTGGTTGCTTGGTGTGGATGTATGTATATGTGTGAACTGATGTCAGGGACCTTGAAACAAGTTGCGGTGTAAATCCTGCTAGATGCTTTTTCTCTTTTACCCTCTCTTTGTTTTCTTTGATTCCTTTTGCCCTTTCTCTCATCTTCTTTCTCTCATCACCCCCCCCTCCCCTTTAGGACAGAGAGCTGATGCCAGAGGAGCTAGATGGTACGTATTTCACTGCATTAAATCAAATTACATGCTTTGACAAAAAAATCAATTTTACACAATTTCTCCTTGAAGTACTGGCATAAATTTAGGCTTCCTCATAGCTGCTGCCACTGTTTTTAGCTATGAGACTTCTGTGCACGTTTACAGATAACAATATTTCATACAGTGTCAGAAACCACATAATTAAGTTTATTGGAGATTACTCCACAACTCCACATGGTTTGAGACGAGTTGACGTATCCATGCCGTGCCCATAAATGTATTCTTTTGTAGTAGGATACTAGGATAAACTCTTTCCAACCATCCCATTCATATTTTGAAAACAAAATCTCTTGTACCATTGTATCTCAGCGTCTGGTCACTGACTTTAAATCTGAAAGCTGCCCCTTGAAGCTTACAATCTAAGATCCCATTTACACCTGGTCACTTCATGTGACTAGTATCTGGACTACTATGTGGTGAGTACCGTGCAAATCAGCTGGGTCTAAAAGTTAGAGGGCCTGTACTCATAGAACTGGAGTTACAGTATCAGTAACATAGTTTCTGTTTTTCAGGTTACTCCCTCCAATGGGCTTCCCTATTGAATATAAACGGCAAGTACGCTTTAGCAAAAGGCTATGTCCAAGACGCCACAGCGCAAATGTCATCCACTGTCGCACCTTTGAACAGGGCCGCGAATGTTGCTATGCCACAGACCAAGTGGGCGTATATGTTACGTGGTGGGGTACACTGTGACTCAGTGTTGGTCTGAAAAATGGCTTTACACAGCCAATGCGCAAGTCGCTGCATTGACACCGCAGACCCTTAGTGGGCCCCTGGTGCATAGCAGACAAATAACTGAATTGTCTGCCTAACAGCGTGACTGACATACTGCACCAGAGCACTCACTGGGCACAGATTGTGTAGATGCTCCTCTTCGATGTTCCTGTGAGGAGGCAGGTAATGAGCCTTTATCGAAATCACCCTGGACTAGAATGATGACGTCAGCACCTTGGGCTGGTACGCAGGGTTTGGCTTTGGCATCATCATGCTGCCATCCTCTGGAATTGTTGCTTGCAGGTTGCCTACCCGTTTTGCTGAGGATAAAGTCGGTTGAGAGTGCTGTTCCATGACCGCAGTTACAAAGGTTGGTCCAGTGGTTCAAAGCGTGGCTTGCTGAGTCCGTCTGGTACCATCTGCAAAGCCAGGACTAACTGTGTGGTGCAGTCACAGAGCTGATGTCCCTGTTCGCACACCATGACACAAACGTCCTCCAGTGAGGATAGGCAGATCTAGTGGAAGGTGATCTCATGCTCTGTAGTGTCTGAATCACAGTGTCTGAGAGCTCTAAGTGGGCTAGGCTATCCTGGTCAAGGACCACGCCATCAGGAATCTGCCGAGAAGGGGGAT
>JBBPCZ010045911.1:0-13078 GCA_037974445.1 Brycinus macrolepidotus
ACCCACCCATCAGACTCTATAACTCCTCCCCCTGTCACACCCACCCATCAGACTCTATAACTCCTCCCCTGTCACACACCCACTAATCAGACTCTATAACTCCTCCCCCTATCACACCCACCCATCAGACTCTATAACTCCTCCCCCATCACACACACAATAACCTGTGCAAAAACCTGCTGCAACTCAGATGTGCAATTTTGTATTGTGTCATCATCGTTATGTGCACCATCTTTATTATTATGTGCAATAGTCTTACCAAGTGCAACATCACTACTCATGTTACTCGCCATAGGAGTGCAACTCCTAACCACTATTTGTGTTAATTATTTAAACTACTTAAGCCGTAATTTTTCTATAGTATTTATATCCACCTCTCTTACTGACCACAGCATTTTGTGTATTTAGTACAGAGTATTTTCTGGAGAGTTTTATTACGATTTTATATTGTATTTTACATTGTTCTTGTCTTTGTGTCTCTGTGTGACTGCAACATAAGCTATTTCCTCTGGGATCAATAAAGCTTTCTGATTCTGATTCTGATTCTGAAAGATCCTGAAAGACTCCATCAGGTGTGTCTAAACTTCTGACTGCTACTGTGCACTGGAGCTGAGGTTCTAACTTCCCTCACAGGATGATGCCACCCACTCTGATTAGTCAGAGCTTCAGATACAGCTTCAGATACGTGTTTGGCTGTGTTTTCCTGCGTTTTGATTTTTGCGCAGGCTTTGACACGGAGGGAGGTTTATGTAATCAGACGGATGTTATGGTCAGATATTATAGGCACTTGCGCTCTATTTCTGGCAGCAAACAGATCACAGAGAGTCTAAACTCACTTTCTAAGGCTGTGCTTTATCCGTTAAGCATTGAAGCCGTTTTCTTCATGACCTTGGAGCACCACCACAGAGCCTGAAGAGGCAATCCAACCTGGAGAGCAAATGATGCGCTACTAAAGAGAGAAAAAAATCCCCGGCACCTGTTTCTCATTACCACGCAAATGTTCGCGCCTGAATTTCACCATTACCGAGGTGATGAGATTCTCCACATTAATTGAGTCATCCATTAGATGACTGGAGAACGGGCACAAAGCTATTCCACAATAAGAGCACCTCACAGAAATGACTCTGTGAGCAGGCTTATCCTTTTTTAACTTACAATCCGGGCGGCCTGCTGTGAGATAGCAGGTTTATGCACAAAACAGTGGGTTTACTCTGATGAAAGCGGGTTTTTTATTGTAGGTCTGTCGACTGGGGGACGGGTCCTGTGGGGAATAATGACCTCAGCTGGATCCATCACTTATTCATGAAGCCTGGGGTAGACAACTGCTGCATGGTTCCCCTGCCACTGTCCCGGGCTGAACCTGCTTTCCACGAAGAACAGATGCTCTCCCTCGTTCCCTGACGCCCCTCTCTCCCTGCTCTGTGAGACCCCCGCAGGCTGGACTAGGGGAGTTTTATCGCTTTATCTCCTTGCTTTCATTGCCTTATCTCCCTGCCATTCACTTTTATAGCCCTTTGAAGTATTACAGAGCTGGCTCAGTATGGTCTGGCATTCAGAAATGGCATATATATATATATATATAGGAAAATATACTGTCAATTTATTAGACACACTCTCACTGGCCAGTTTATCAGAAACACCTACCATATAGGTGCATATACTGGTTACATTTGCTAACTGTAGGCCATGTGTTGCAATTTATTATTGTCTTGCCTTTTCTAAATGGAAAGGGACCACTGTAGAACCACAACTGACCAGATATTATCTGGAACGATACAGTCAATGTGGAAAAAAATGGGTAAAACACATCTAAACCGATCAGGTTATGCTGCCGGAAGTAACAGTTGTATACACTCCTATATATTACATGAACATGTATAAAATATTTTCACTTATATTTCAGAATGTTATCTTTTTGGATAGATGGTATACATTATACCATAAGATATGATAAGAAATAAGAAATACAGGAATTACATATTCACTCCCCTTTGTGAGAAATATCTATATAAATAAACACACACACAAACACACACACACACACACACACACACACACACACACATATACAGATACAAATATACACAAATAGCTATGCATACATACCTTTATATACATATACACTACCAGTCAACTACCAGTTACATATTCTTTCATCTTATAAAGGAAAGTTGTTTTATTTGACATAGTTTGACATAGGTGTTTATAGGTGAATAAAAAATCCGCAGTTTATTAAATAAATGGATAAGTGGTAATGACTAGAAGTGACTAACGAAAGTAATGACCTCTTTTCAGAAATACATTTTTTTTAGCTGTTCTGTGTGTTTTTCTTGCTCAGGTGACGTCGAGTATGTTTGAACTACGTCTCTGACCCGAACACATGTTGGTGGAACAGATGTGTGATGAGCAGCACGGCTCATTAGCCGCACAGTGTGTTCTTAGTTTGCCAAAGGGCAGATCAGAGCAGGTGTCTCACCCAGGTCCTCTGTTCTGCTGTGTCATGGAGAGCTTTTCTGCAGGTGGGTTCAGATGAATGGCCGTTATGCTGTCCTCTCCATCATTATCGTCCATAGAATCTTAATCATCATAAAAAACCAAGGCTAACGCAGGCACAGCCGGTCCGCACGTGTGTACGGAGGACAGGCGTGAGGACTGGTGCTGGTATGAAGTGTGTGAGCCCAGATTGTCCAGCTCTAATGAGAAATGGGCCTGTGCCCTGTCCTGCGGTTTCTGAGCGCTCTCGAAACTCTCCATCTGTGCTGCTGGCCCCAGCTCCGTCAGCTCTCTCTCTCCTGTCCTCTCCTCTGCTTCGCTCTCCTCTCCTCTTAACGAGTGCCAGGCCTCTCTGGAAATAGAAGTTTGGACGAGTAACACACATGGAAGGTTTCTGATAAATAGCACATTAGACACACTTTATTTAAAAGATATTATTATTATTATTGTTTGAGGGAAATTCTTTATCTCTCTCTTTCCTCTTTTCTTCTCTCCCCTGCATTTTTCCCTCTTACCTATCTTTCTCTCTTTTATTTTTTCATTTTTCCTCCATTTATTCACTATTTGCTAGCTTTTTATATCATTTTCTCCACTGTCCTCTGTTTTTGTCTCTTTTTCTCCTCTCCTCTCCCTCTTTTCTTTCATTTCTTCCCCTGTCCTCTCTTTTCCTCCCTCCTCTTTTCTTCTTTTAAGCTCTTTGTTTTTCCTTGTTTCTTCTCCTGTCTTCTTCGTCCTCTCCTCTGTTTTCTTCTCCGTTTCTCTTCTCTTCTGTCTTCTTTCTCTTGTTTTCTCTGTTGCTCTCTCTCCTCTTCTCTTGTTTCTCTCACTGTTCTCCTCTTCTCTCTTTTATTGTAATTGTCCTTCTCCTCGTTTCATGAAATTTTCTCTTTTATCATCTCCCCTTTCTCTCCCTCTTCTTCTCTCTTTTACTCCATTGCTTTTTCTCTCTCCTCTCCTCTTTCTCCCCTCTCCTCTCCTCTCCTCTCTCTCCTCTCCGCTCCTCTTTCTCCCCTCTCCTCTCCTCTCTCTCCTCTCCTCTTTCTCTCTCCTCTCTCTCCTCTCCTCTCCTCTTTCTCTCTCCACTCCTCCCCTGTTTCTCTCTCCTCTCTCTCCTCTCCTCTCCTCTTTCTCTCTCCTCTCCTCTTTCTCTCTCCTCTCTCTCCTCTCCTCCCCTCTTTCTCTCTCCTCTCTCTCCTCTCCTCTCCTCTTTCTCTCTCCTCTCCTCTCCTCTCCTCTCCTCTCCACTCTTCTTCTTTTCTCCTCTGCAGTTCCTTCTTCTGCTTTGGAGCAGAATAATAAATAAAGTTTGTAATATAAATGCTCCGTGTGATGATGAACTGTTATTGGTCCAGTAGCCCCCGCCGGACAGAGTGGACACTCGTGGCAGATTGATAAGCGGCGGCGAGGAAGGATGTGTGTGTGTTTGTGTGTATGTGTGTGCGTGTGTGTGTGAATTCCCGCAGAGTGGAATAGGGATTGATTTCCAGCTGAAACTCGCTTTAGTGAAGCGTGAGAGAGTGTGAAGGGGGTTCATTTCTGCTCAGAATTACACACACGGCAGCAGAGGATAGAGTCTCTCTCTCTCTGTCTCTCTCTCTCTCTCTCTTTCTCTCTCTCTCTCTCTCTCTCTCTCTCTCTCTCTCTCTCTCAGTGTTTGTGTTTCTCAGAAATGCAGTTTAAAATCTAATTTCATTACTTGTTGTGCACATAATCACCTCTGGGTTCAGGATGAACACACGAGGCAACCCACTGATTGAACCAGGGCTCAGAAAGAAAATAACAGAATATGAATTTGTTTCCGTATTTGAACCATCAAGCCTTTATTGTCAGTGCAGAACGGCTTCAAATTGTGATTCAGGGCAGCTTTAGTACTCATTTCCAACCTTTTTTCCCCACTAAGAGCATTTTATGCTTTTTGGGCTGAAAAGCATGAAGGCGCAAGCATTTCTTCCATAAACCATAATGACTGTAATTAAAGAAATAGTTCCATTCATTTAACATCTCTCTCTCTTTTTAAAGAGAAAAGGCCCGTTTTGATGGAAAACTGTGCTACTGTTGTTGTCAGGGAACTCTGATAGAATGATTTTTCTTTTTAGAAGCCAAAGCAATTAGAAAAACAGTCATTTAAGTTTATTAAAAGATTTTTTTTTTGTTTGTATGAACTAATTGTGTTGGTTCAGCTCTGTTTTTTCTCATCAGTGGCTCATTACATGTCAATCAATCAGCCTTTATTTTTACTTAGAAGTACACTGAGGGTCCAAAAGGATTTATAAAATAATTAAAAGTGGAATTAAATCAACTTAAAATATAACTGACAGATCTAAATTAAAATTAAACCAAATTAAAACGAGTTTAAAAAGTGGGAAACAAGCCAGAGGAAATAAAAATAGAAAATCTGGAACAGATAATAAAATTTGACTGAAACGAGAGAACCTATATAATAAATAAAACCACAAATAAGGAAATAAAACATACAGAAAATAAAAGCAAAATATAAACCTAAAAACAAGCCACAATGATATGATAAGTTAATGTAATCAAAATGAAACAGTAGAAGAATTAACATTAAATAACAGTTGCAGACTGTGTGGAGGTGGTTAGAAATGAAGAGTTTAAAATGGTCGAGTGACGCCACTGAGCCGAGCTTTAGAGTCCTGTAGTATTTTCCTACTCGATGGTGCACTGGAGCTAAAAGCAGATTTTCCCAATTCAGTACAAACTCTCGGTACCTGGCAGGTGATCCAGTCACTGGAGCATGTCTGACCATTCCTGTTTTTTATAGAAATGTAATATAAGCTGGCATGTGGCCAGAGAGTGCTTTAGAGGACAAATAAAGCAGTGTGTTTCTCACCGTACTGGTAATAATAATACAAATAATAATAATAATAATAATAATAATAATAGCAATCCATTTTATTTAAGGCATTCAAGGACACCTTACAAAATCGAAGAAGCAAACCAAAACAAGAATAAATAAAAAAAAAATAAAATAACAAAATTTATAAAGTGATACATTCATAAAGCAAAATCACGGGGAACAAGCAAGTTTGAAAAGATGAGTTCGGAGTCTGGATTTGAAGGTGGGAAATGAATCAATGCTGCGGATATCTAGAGGGAGGGAGTTCCAAAGACGGGGAGCAACAAAGCTAAAGGACCTGGTGGACAAGCGAGCAGAGGGTGTAGTGAACAGGTTGGAAGAGGAAGACCTAAGAGTCCGAACGGGTGTATAGACGTGCAGCAGATCAGACAGACATGAAGATGCCAGGCTGAGAAGTACTTTAAATGTTAATAGCAAAAATTTGAAATCAGTACGGTATTTAACAGGGAGCCAGTGAAGTTCACAGAGAACAGGGGTAATGTGTTCTGTGGAGGAGGCTCTGGTAATACGAGCGGCAGAGTTCTGGACCAACTGAATCCTGTACAAAAGCTTGTGAGGGCTTCAGTTGGTCCAGAACTCAAATTACAATCAGAGCCTTTTTATACAGTCTGAAGGGATCAGCAGTAACGAATCTCAGGGCAGAGTGTTAAACTGAGTCTAGTGGTTTGAGGGTGCTGGCAGATGCATGTTAATGTATTGCATCACAGTAGAATAGATAATAAGGCTGCCCTCATGGTTCTCTTAATAGCATGCAAAGAGAGAGACAGGTTTTATTACAGTAACCAATGTCTACATTTACTGAGTAACATACTGATATAAGATTTAAAAATGAGTTTATTATCCAGCCATACCCCAAGGTACTTATCCTGACAGGACACAGTATTGAGAGAGTCACAGAGAATATGACCTTTCTTAACCCCTTGCCAGCGCAGCAAATGGTAAATTGTTGTCATACATCTGAACAACTTCTTATATGGAAGTTCCTCCAGTTTGTGTTGATGCTCGAGGTGTCAGAGGTGTTTGTTTGCTGTTCCTATGTCACATAGAACCAAAGTTATTGTAATTTCAAAAATTTAATAATAATTTAATTATTAAATTGGGTTTTTAAAAAAGAATAAAAATGACCACATTTCTTTTATTTTAGATCTTAGAAACAAACAGAAAAAAACACAAGATCTTCGAACCAGGAGAACTTTCAGGATAGTCTCCGCCCACAAGTGGGTGGGAAAAACCCACAGTGGGAGGGGGTCCGGAGAGCTTCCGAGCGGTGGCACACCAAGCGAAAGAGCATCAAACGGAGGAGAACAAACTCCAGTTTTAGACTGTTTTACACCATTTATATTTACTGAAATCAGATTTTACTAATACACTCTGAGTTCTAAACTGAGCATGAGATTACTGGCCCTATTGTCAGGAGACTGTAAGTTCGGTCCCATCCGTAGCTGGGAGTCCGAGAAAGTGGAACAGACCTCACTCTCTCTTGGTGGGTCGGATGGTCCCTACATTATTCTAGCTAATGTTGCTGAATGTCAGTTGACTTAGCAGTTAGAGTTCTCCTCCGAGCACGTTGGGCAGTAAAGCAAAAAAAAGCACTAAACACTGTTTCTAATACATGTTTTTTCATATTTGCAAATTCTTCCACCAAAAAAGTTAGTTCCATCACAAGCTGGAAAAAGCTGACATTGGGTGACTATGACATTTACATTATTTGATCTTCAGACTCTCCAAACTTGATCATCAATTTTTTCTTGTTACATGAGTGCTGGATGGTGGTGAATTGTGATTGATTGGTGCATGTATTCAATTTTTGAAATGTTTGCCATTGTAAACAAGTACCACTTTTTAAACAATATTAAAAATCACTGAATAGAGATACAACTTTTCTGGGGCCCTCTAGGTGTCAATCAGAACTAAGTGTTGTTTACAGACCAAATAATGTCTTGGAAAATAAATAATGACGTGTGAGCAAAAAACAGTCTCTGATACTTGAGATTACTGTAAGACTATTTTGATTATTTAACTTATTTCCAGACATTTGTTTCTGACATGGACTCCTTTTGTTGGCAGATAATTTTGCTATATTCAAGTATTATTCTCAAAAAAGCAACATTACCTAAATAAGACAACCACACTACATAAAATTACCTAGCATAAATAAGAAAACATCTACAATAAGGTTGAAAACTTTCATAATATTCTCAGGACAATTTTCACCTAAGAAATATAAGAAAGATTGATTCCATTTAAAATCATTCTTCACTTCAGCCAAGTTACAGTTTTTTTCACATTGTAGGATAACACCCCTATAATCATTTACAAAATGCTTCCATTGTTTCTGCTCTCATAAACAATCATAAGGGTCGTGAAGCACATAAGTCATTTAATATCTGATAAATGATGTATCTGCTTTGTCCTTGTAGCCAAAAGAACAGTGAGTCAGTTTCTTCCTTTCTTTTGCTCTTTCTTTTCCTATATTTCTTTATCCTCCTGCCCTTCACTACATTAATGTGATCACTGAAGTGTGTCCCAAGGTGGAGATCCATCCTTGTGGAGCTTTAAAACCTAATTACAACCACAGAGGACAGACATGTAATATATGGGCCTTTAATGCTTGCGTACCTTATAAGCATATAAATGTGAGTGCATGGCTTGGGGAAGTGAACAGGACAGCCTACGCAGATTAGAATGTGGGATGCAGCTTCATATAGGAGCTCAAAGAGCCGTAAAGATCTTCTTTTGTCTCCCCAACCCTGTGGAGTGAACTTCACCAAGTGATCAGTTTCACCTCTCTGTAATAACTTCTGGCATATTTAAGGTAGGAGTGATCTAGATATTTATGTGTATATTAATATGTGTGTGCTTGCTTGTTTTGAAGCTTTTTAATTGTTAACCTGCAGTTATGGCTCAGAAATGCAATTATGGACAGCTAGAGAACATACAGGACATGAAACATATGAGAAAGACTGTGCAGAGTTTAGGCAGGTTTTTTTAGATGCTCATAATATTCATGACATTGCTCACACATTAAAGGCAAAAGAATGTAGACATCCCTTTTTATTGATTTCAGGGGTTTCAGCATCAGAATCACAACATTTTATTGATTCTGGAGGAAACTGCTTATGCTATGACTGCACGGAAACGCAAAAACAAGAACAATATAAAATATGCACAAAATCCTGTGGTCTGTGAGAGAAGTGGATATAAATACAACAGCTAAATAAATACAATTACTGTCAAAGTTTACTAGTTAACACAAACAACGGTTTGGAGTTGTTCTCTGTACCAAATCTGTTATTGCACATAATACTGACATAAGTAGTGATATTCCACAGGATAAGATTAATGCACATAATAAACAATTGCACATAATAATGAGACATCGCATGTAATGATAATGATTTAGCACACCATAAGAAATTGCACATCTGAGTAGCAGCAGATTATTGCACAGATTATTGCATGGATGTGTGACAGAGTGACTTGTTATACAGTCATACCCATTGCTATCAGGTGTGTGAAATCAAGAACATGCTTCTCCATAGACAAGCACTTGCAGTAGAAAAGTTGTACTGAAGAGCTCAGTGACTTTAAATGAGGCAGTGTCAGAGACTGTAACCTTTGCCAGGTCAGTTTGTGAAATGTATGCCCTGCTAGAGCTGCCCTAGCCAACTGTAGGAGGTATGATTGTGAAACGGAAGAGTCTAGGAGCAACAACAGTTGCAAAATAGTTAGACTATGCAAGCTTCCAGGGTGGGGCTGCAGACTGCTGAGGCATGTTAAAATTGCTTATCCTCTGTTCCATCGCTCATTACAGACTTCCAATTTACCTCTGGAAGCAACATCAGCACACTGCTGTGCATCTTGAGCTTAATAAAATCAGTTTTCATGGCCGTCTTCATGGCTGCTGCACACAAGCTTAAGATCACCATGCACAATTTGTATGCTTCTTGCTGGGTAAACTATACCCCTGTGCACAGTACGAGATCCATAAATACATGGTTTAACAAGTTTGGTGTATAGGAAGCCCTGACCTCAGCTCAGCTGAACACCTTTGGGATGCATTGGAACATTGATTGTGTTGCCTTTTTGACTGAATGGGCACAAATCCCCACAGCCGCTCTAAACTCATGCGGAAAACCTTCTCAGAAGAGTAAAGGCTTTGGAGCCACAGAAAAGAGGGGAACACTCCATATTAATGTCCATGGCTTTGGAATGAGATATCCAACAAGCCTTATATTGGATATGTAGTGTGCCATGTGCCGTATATGTAATGTGGTGATAATTTGCCAGTAATGACTACAGATTCTGAAGGATGTGGGGATGCTACAAATCTAACAAATCTCTAGGATGAAGCAAAACACAACTTATATATATGTAGTACGATATATAAAGTCGTGACTAAGTGCCAACAGGTCTTATGAGGGGTCCGAAAAAACACTGGAGACTGCACACGCTTTTTTCAGGTCACAATAAATATGTATATAACCATAAAAGGTGCTTTGTCATAGGTGCCTAAAGAGGCACTAGTAGCTTTGTGTGCAGGATTAGACCATTTGAAAATGTATACATTCTACAGGGTTGCTTCCACTGACAACCAGATTCATGACGTTGACGAAGTAAAACACTGAAAGTAAGATTTCAAAGTTTTGAACAAACCGAGAAATCAATGAAAAAGTGGTTGCTTTTAATGAGCCCATGTGGCCATCAGAAGCTTGTCACAATTAGTGACAGGCAATTTTAGACGTGTTCTTTTCTACAGCACAAAGCATAAAATTGCTGTCCAAGGTAATCAACAGTGACAGCGTGCTACATATGCAACAAATGGAGATTAGGTAAAAAAAAAAAAAATGCTGCATGGTTGGCGTTTAGTGAATTCTGAGTGTCATGTCGACATGAGTGTGTGTGTGTGTGTGTGTGTGTGTGGGTGTGTACCTAGTGGTTAACATGTTCCGCACGCTCCTTATTCCCTGATTGTATCTTGGGTCCATCTCATGTGGAAGGGTGTGAAACTGCTTTCGTCAGTCCTGGTCACACAGCACCCCGTATCCATGGAGATTAGCGGAGCCATCTGGTACACAACGTCCACGTAAATCAGATTCAGAAATAATAATCACGTCTTCTAATAAACCCCAAGCAAAATCTGCGGGACATGGGGCTCTTTTTGTACGTTGCCTTCATCAGGCCGGGCCAGTTTGCAGTTCTAGATAGAACAGTGATGCTCTTGTTTTCCTAACTGCTTGCTGTCAGAGAGATGAACAGAAAAAGCATGAAACTGACTTGAACAGCATGAAGCATGAACAGATTTATCAAATTTTCTGAAGATCAAAAGATAGCAAGTTAACTTGCCTTTGTTCTGACAGCTTGTCAAGGAAGCATCTATTTAAATTGTAAAAAAATATAAACAATAAAAACAACACACCAAGCTTTTCTGTGGAATTTTGTGTTTGAAAACAGGCCTGGAACTATTTTTCAATCAAACAATGAACACTTACTTGGACACTTAATTGAATTTGATTGTAATCAATAACGTTCAAAATTACTCTACCATTCTAAAATACATAAGACTGAATTGCCACTTTCATGTCAGTACATCATTATGCATCAACTTCCATCACATTAGCGTTACCATGACGACTACCTGTGCTGACCCAAGCATAACACATAATACTGGTATTTCCTAAGAGTCTTACTCACACGAGAGCAGCCCAGGATTTGTGCGTGACTTTGACCGGCGCCTTCAAAATAATAGTACTAATCCTTACCCTAAATTACATTACATTACATTCATTTGGCAGACGCCTTTATCCAAAGCGACTTACAATATGAGGAAACATTCAACTTTCAAGACAGTGTGAGAACCATAACACATTAAATAATGGTTCAATTACTATAACTTAAAAAATTTATTAACTATGAAATTTATCTTAGAAAAAAATTACAAATTATATAAATGATGTAAACAATGTATTTAATGGCAACAGTTATATCCCAGCTAACTGTAACCTAGATCATGTTTATGCAGATGATCTTATCCAGAGAGACTTAAATTAATTAAATGATGTTACAGGTGTAGGCAAATATGACATTAGAAGTATTGCCCAAGTAATACTCCTAATGCTATATTCATGCATAAGTAATACTCTTAATGCTATATTCATGCGTAAGTAATACTCCTAACACCATATTTTTGCTTGCCCAGATGTGGAAATCAAACCCCAGTCTGCTGCTTGTACGACAACAACAACCAACCATTGACTGACTACATTAACTAAATATAAATGGTACGTGTAAACATCCTGGTCTGATTTTCAGGGACAAATTCAGCTTAGTTCAAGAGGGAATGTTCACTGAAATGTCTGTACTCCACATGAGCACCACTTCGCTCCACTTTGTATGTTTGACAGGTTTGCCCCTCTGAGTGAGACAACCACTGAGACGTCTGTGGTAAACACTCTACTTTAAGTGATATGAAGAAAATCCTGTCGCTGGACACGCCAGCAACCACAGAGGCATTATACTGGTACCCAGACAGCCTGATGAAGTGTTCACTGATGGTAAGTTTTATAAGATTTTTACTGACGTTGGAACTAATGACATTCATCCATCATGTCCACAGGCAGTAGTGTTCAGTTTGGCATGGCTTCAAAATCTACCGCTGGATATGGTTGCTAATCTGAACACTGTCTAGGTGACCACAAGTGGTAAAAATGGAATACGTGCACTGTTAGTTAATGAGTTAATTTTGAGAGCAAGACTGGATTTCTGAGGTGTGATTGTCTCTGATTGATAATGTATGACCGCAGGTATTTCATATCCTAGGCTAGGCAACAGACAAAAGGACTAAACTGATTGTCTGCTTTCTGCTTTGCTTCAAAACTAATGGTCGTCTAATAGTTGGCACCCTTTGACACTATGAACCAGATGTACACTACCAGTCAAAAGTTTTTACCACTTATCCATTTATTTCATAAACTGCAGATTTTTATTCTTTTTAGTTGTTAATTGATCAACTATAAATGAAAATTTGTCAAATAAAACAAATTTTCTTTATAACATGGAAAGAATGTGTAACCGTGCAAGTCTGACATCCTGTTAACTGGTTGTGTGGTGGTCCTTTAACTTTAAATGCATTTGTTAACTGTTTCATCACATGTACTGTCACCTAATTGCTTGTTTACATTCTGTAAATTTGTTGGCAAAGAATATTGAGTGTATTTTTAGTAAATACTAAGTGAGTAACATGCAAATGTAGAAAACTGACCATTACAAGTAGGCCCAGATCAAAGTCATTCGGGCCTTCACACCTGCCTCTTTCTTCTGGATCCAACATGTCCACTATGAAAAGCAGCTGTTTGCTTGTTGTCTACTATATCCCGGGTCTTGACATGTGCAACTGAACAAAATAATGTTATTTGGTTTATCTGGGAGTGGTCATGTTTTGAATCATCAGTATACATTAAAAAGTATCCAGACACCCCTTTTAACCAGTGAATTCAGCTATACTGTAACTCTTAGAACTCAGAGTGTATTAGTAAAATCTGATTTCAACAAATATAAATGGTGTAAAACAGTCTAAAACTGTAGTTTGTTCTCCTACACATTCGCCGTTTGCTGGTCTTTCGCTTGGCGTGCCGCCGCTCGGCCGCTCTCCGGACCCCCTCCCTCTGCGGGTTTTCCCCACCCACTTGTGGGCGGAGACTATCCTGA
>JBBPCZ010045932.1:0-13076 GCA_037974445.1 Brycinus macrolepidotus
TGCCTTCTCTAGGGGTTTTTGTGTGTGTGGTTTATTGGTGTTTTATTCCATCATTCATTACGTTAGTCTGTTGTGAGAACAGAAAAAAAAAAAAAAAAAAAAAAAAAGCACTGGCGTCCTCCATTCAGAAAGAAAAACAGACTTGTTCACTCTCCACTCAGAACATTTGAGCATTTCATCCAGCTCATCAGATCATTAACAAGGCCTTCATGAGCAGAGTCAGGTGGTATAGAGCAGTCCAAACACTGCCACGCTGGTGGTGCCCTCAAAGTTACATGCTCAGTACTATTTGGTTTGGAAAAGTAACTGCGTCGCATTTTGTTGCAGTTATATTTTAAGTTGCATTCACTCCACACACACTGTCTTAACTCCACATCATTTAATGTACCTTACCATTTAAAAGCACAGAAAAAAAGTACTAATATGCTTCTTTCCCTGGAAAAGTATTAAACCTCATTCAAGCAACACAAATGGACCTTAAGGACCATGGTGTACCCTTGACAGTACATTCACATTGTTTGTACCTTTATATGACATTTGCGACCATTTGCGAAAAATTTTGCATATTTCAGTGTGGAAATGTCGAAGGCTTTAGCCTAAGCTACTGCCTAGTCCTATATGGTCGTGTGAGAAAGTGAACATAACGCACCTTCAAACCTTTTTCCTAACAGTGTGTAGACTCCAATCAGAGGCCCTGTCCCAATTGGAAAATTGCGATATTACCACCCTAGGTGAAACAAACTTTTCACATATTTCAGGGTAGGAACATTGAAAGTTTTAGTTTAGGCGACTGCCTATTTTTAAATGCATGCACCGGCTCTGCTTGCAGTCCTGTGTTCCTCATCTGTGTGTGCCTGCAAGATCGTAGACTGTCCCATTTCTCGGTGTGTCCTTTGCATAATTAAGGAATCAACAGGAAGGTCTTGTGCCCCAAATCCCCTCTGATACAGGACAGTACCAGAGACCTGCATAGAGTAGCAGATACCCTTCAACATTCTGGATGCACTTAAAATGTTTTTCTTTTACAGCTTCTTACTAATTATTTGAGGAATCATTATATTAGGGGCATTTTACATGTGTGTCTGTAACCACGCTAGTTTCACTGATTCCAAACTTTTGAATAGCATTGTCTCCCTGTTATTACTGCGACCCTTTTGATCCCGGGGTGTCTGCTGGGTGATGCTTTTATTGCAAATGAGCTGCACAATTAAACGTATAAACTCAGCCTCACTTTTTCCGCTGCGCCGCCTTGCTAACCCAGAGAGAAAGAAACAATGGCCTACTTCATCTCAATCAAGTGCCATAATATACACACTGCTCTCGGGTATTTGCTCATATTTCTGAGGGATGTTTATTTTCTAGAGGATCATCCTTTGTCTTTACACCAAGTCTACAGTTGGTAGAGTACACACTTTAGGAGATGTTTGGTTAAACTGATCTCTGTTCAAGTCTCATTTAAACAGATTTCCTCCTTCATGCCCCAGTCACATCAAATGTAGATGATGTTTATAGATAGCAATGTGTTACCAAATGTCAGAAACTATCCAAGAAAATCTGTTAGAGATTACTTAACACCTTGACCCAGTCTGAGGTAAGTTTGTGATGACTGAGCCAGGCAGTTTGCAAAGCTTCCATTACTTGTTAGCTATATTAGCCTTGTAGCTTCAGACGTTTGCTTCTGATGGCAAACTTGAGATAACAAACACGTCCTGCATGACTGACTATGTAAGGAATGGTGTGAAAATTGGGTAAACTTCAGTTTTGGCAGACTGACACTTGTCAAGGTGCAGGTTACAGTGTATAATTGACACTCTTGGAAAAGATGAACTGGAAAGACTGTTAGCCTGAATCAGAAATCCTAAAGCATTTTCAATCTGTATACGATTATCGGGGAGGGTTTCTGAGCTAGCTGAGCTTTTTTTGCTCAATGGTAGGTGTGGGTGGTGGGAGGGGGAAGTGAAACATGAAATCATTGGTCAAAGTACTTGAACCACCACTTAAGTAACGTTTCTGTACTTTTTACAACCACGAATATAAGAAGACTTTTTAGAAAACTAAAGCTTTGGCCTGTCTCAGGCCTGATCTGTGCTGCCACCTTGTGGTAAAAAACAAGCCACTGCCAGTAGCCTATGCTTTTACAGGTAAGTGTGGCTTATGTAAAATCATCTGCTAGATTAAAATTTTAAAATTATTTAAAAAAAAAACAAACAAACAAAAACAAAACACAAAACTGACAAACAAAGTCACCACAAAGATCATTTATGTTCATCACCACTCTGGTTTCTTTTTTTTATTAGATAAAGTCATTTCTGATCAAGTTTAGTAGTTTATCCAAAATTAAAGGAAAAAAACAAAGATCCTCCTGTCAAAACGATCACAATTAAAACTCTGTATCAAAATGCACTATTCTTTAACAATATATACAGATACAGGCCTGTAGTAGCACTCTTCAGCTCGTGATGGCAGAAACCATGCTCATCGTGGTTATAAATATGCGGAGGGTGGGAGTATATAACGCAGCCTGAGAGTTGTGCGTGTGCTTAGGAGAGTGCACATGAAGAGTGTACAAGAAATGAAGAATATCACATATTGTTGTGTTTAACGGTGTGGGCCTCTTAGAAATATCACACTTCCATTGTGACAAACATTACATTAAAATGCAAAAACAAACAAACAATGCTATAGTAGTCTTTTTTTGTAAATTATAGACATTGGAGGGCACGGTGGTTAGGAGGAGTGCACGGATAAGTGAAGATTATATAACCAAGCCATACATATGCTGTAAAATGATGGATGGAAAAACAGCACTACCATGTATCCAATCAAATGCAAATTACACTCACACTTCCCCTTACACACTTCAACTTCGCAAAATCATATGCTACGCTCCAGGAGTGTCTCACAAAGTTCCATCTTGATCCAGGACTCTTTTTCTTAGTTATTCAATTAGAGAATTAAAGAATAATACAGGCTATACAAGCAGATTCGTCAGCAGTTCTAGACTGTAGGGCTGTAGTAACATAGCATCCAGGCTGTGTTCCCTACTAGGAATGTAGAGCTGCTGAGTATGGAGTATCAGAAAATATTTCTTGATCAAAAGAAGAAATTATAATTTATATTTATATAAGAACATACTAAGAGGAAATATATATACAACAATCAGCCACAACATTGAAACATCTGACAGGTGAAGTGAAATACATTCTCATAACAATAGCACGTATGCAGAGGTTATATTAAGCAGAAAGCGAACAATCAGTTTTTAAAGTTGATGTTTTGAAAGCAGGAAAAATTTTGACAAGGGCTGAACTGCAATGGCTAGACGACCGGGTCAAAGCATCTCCAGAACAGAAGGTCTTGTGGTGTTCCTGGTATGCCGTGGCTAGTGCCTACCAAAATAGGGCCAAAGATGGACAACTGGTGAACTGAAGATAGGATCATGGGCGCCTGATGCATGTGGGGACCAACGACTGCCCGACTGAACTGATCCCACAGAAGAGCTACTGAAATCACTGAACAAAAATTGACACTTGCTATGATAGAAAGATGTCAGAACCCACAGTGCCACACAGCTTGCTGTATATGGGGGCTGCATGGCTGCAGACCGGTCAGAGAGCCCATGCTGACTCCTGTCCACTGCTGAAGGCCCCTACAGTGGGTATGTGAGCATCAGAACTGGTAGAGGCAATGTTCATATGGTTGTTACTTTGACACATACCACCTACCTAAAAATTACTGCACACCAAGTACACTCCTTCATGGCAAGCATATTCCCTAATGGCAGTGGCCTCTTTCAGCAGGATAATGCACTCTGCCACAATGTAAATTGTAAAGTGACCTATTGTCATACGTGAACACACCACAGCACACAGTGTGAACAGCACAAAATTCTTCCTCTGCATTTAACCCATTCACCAAGTGAAGCAGCGGGCAGCCAGGAACACAGCGCCCGGGGAGCAGTGTGTGGGCGGTACCTTGCTCAAGTGTACCTCAGGAGTGCCACTAGCAGTCCTGGGATTCGAACTCACAACCTTCTGATCACAGGGGCAACTCCCTAACCACTAGGTCACCACCATGCTCAGGAATGGTTTGAGGAACGAGTTCAAGGTGTTGACTTGGCCTTCAAATTCCTGAGATTTTAATGTGATTGAGCATCTGCTGGATGTGCAAGACAAACTAGTCTGTTCTAGGAAAGCCCCACCTCCTAATTACCAGGTTTCAAAAGATCTGCTGCTAACGTCCTGTTGCCAGATACCACAGCATACCTTCATGCCTCAATAACTCAGAGTTGTTTAGGGGGCACGAGATGGGACCCACTCAATATTTGCCAGAGGGTCTCAATGTCATGGCTGATCGGTGTATATAAACACGCACACGCACACGCACATGCGCGCGCGCGCACACACTCACACACACTCACACACGTTTGTGGATTCTTTGCCTTGTTTTGAAAATTTTCATGTAACTCTTGATCACTTATAAATTAAAACATTAAAATACAGCCATTTAATAAATAAACAGCTATTTACTTGCTATATTTAGTTTTAACACTCCATGTTCATGCTTCATGTTGAAAAGTGTCTTCTTTGTTATGAAGAACAGGTTTTGCCTAAAGAACGATTGGCCATTTTTCTTTTCCAAACTGTTGTTAAAAAGCACGCACTGAAACCAAAAAAACTAAGCGTCCTTAACATTTTGATGTGTAGTGTGTATGTATGAAAAATGGAATAATACACTTTGATTGCAAAACATGACACATGCACAAATACTGCGTTATGTGCAGGTAATAGTAGTGTAATAATGTCATGAAGCTGTTCTTATAGACGGCTTCTTTACATAAACAGTTTTCAGTACAAAAACAAGCTCTAACCTGAGTGTGCTGTGTGATTATACTAGTGTTCATCAACACTGGACAACACCTGAGCTAACTAACCAATCAGAAGCTTGGACCACCTGTATGGGTGTTCTTTCAGGCTGGAATGGATCTAATATGGACTGGAATCAAAATGACTGAAATGTCAGTGAGGTTAATCGTTAACAAAGTCATTCAGAGCGCTTTGATGTGAAATGATCCAATCTAGAGAACTGTATAGAATCAGAATTGTTAACAGTAATGGTGATAGGAACCAGACATCTAAAGCTCTTGATGTTTAAAATAGATTTACTATTACGTTAATATTATCATTACCACATACAAAAACTGAGGAGAGAGGTGTAGGTTCAGTAGTCATTCTGGATAAGAAATAAAATGGCCATATTACAGTAACCATCTCAACCTCTGGTTCCTGTCACCATCACTGTAAGGGAATCTCATCCCACAGGTTTCTCTACAATGAACCATTAAAAAAAATTCTAATATAAAAAACAACACCTAAACTTAATTTGGGTAGTGCATTCATACTGAAATGCTTTTAACAGGGATGTCCACTGTCTCTATGCTTTGTTCATAACTGTACATACTGTAATTAAATCTCATTAAAAATATGATATTCACAAGCATATTGAATCATATCAACTCTAAAGTATGTATACAGTATATACATATATAGTATGTCTTGTGTATAGAAAACTAAATCATTAAAAAATAAGGATGAAAAACGGGACAATTTCCCCCCCCCAATTCATGGTATTGATAAGGACATTTAAATAAATGAAAAAAAAAAATCTCTCTGTACATTTTTCAGTTCAAAAAGATCAGTTGGTAAGATTTGCTGTTCCGGATTAGCCTATTTCACCATCCAAACAAATAAAAAATAAAAATCTTTAGTAAGTCCTAAGTATAAATGTCTCAAGTTGGTGGGTCCTGCCGTACTGGTTTAGTAAGACGCCAAGGGCAGATAGTCTGCCAACAACACAACAAACCAATACAAACAAAACAAAATAAAACAAACATAAACAAACAACTCTGGGTTATCAAAAAAAGCTGGGCTTCCCAGTTAGCCAGATAACTTGAGCCAAAAGTCAAGAGGTAACGGACATTTCTATTGGACAGTCTTCACATTTGCCTCAAATTATCCATCTCAGAAATTCTGCTTTATGAAGAAACTTCCAGAACGCGCGCACACACATTCGCGCACACATACTTCCAGATAAGATAACTCTTAGCTCTAGATAACCTTCAGAAATACATTACACTCCTTATCTTCTGTTTCTCTCTCTCTTGCACACATTCTTTACCTTTCTCTCTCTCACTCTCTTGCTGTGTCCCAATCGTATAGTAAACACTACCTCTAAGTGCTTTTTGGAATGTAATATGTAGAATATTCACAAGAATTGGTCAAGTTTTGAACTTGGTGTTGATGGAGAGTGTTGTCCCACAAAGCAAAAGGAAATGAAAATGTGGAGCTAGCTGGAAAAAAAAACTGAAAACATGGTAGACGCCGAGTTGAGCTCAAGTCAACAAGTTCAAGGTCATTCTTACATGGAAAAAACTGCACTTCTTTACGTAGTGTGTTTTCTATCCCAAAAAGAGACAAAGAGCAGTCAATGAAAACCAGAAATAAACAAAACCATGGCAATCTTTTGTAGAAATTTGGTAGTTTCAACATAGGCCACAGCTGGATATGATGTTTCACCACATTCTATTAGCATAGATAGTGCTTAACAGTGTAGTACATTGATATTTTGCGTACTAACCTGACTATAATACTTTATATTATAATAGTGTTTGGTATCCAATTGGGATACAGCGTCTTTACTTTCTCTCAGAGCAGCATAGACTCCTGCAAGGCGAAGGCCTCTTGCGCGTGCCTGTAGTGAGATCCTCCAAACAATGTGGGCCGAGGGACGGCTGGGGGTGGGAAGGCGAACTCCTGGACTGGGTGGACGGGTGAGAGCTGGGCTTTCTGGAAGCTAGGTGAGCGGGGTAACCCACCTGGAGAGCGTGGAGGTGGCACCATCACTCCCTCCAGCATCTCTCCATACCAGCCTTCACCTCTCCGCTGCCTTTCGTAGCGCTGTTCTGCTTGTGTAAAAGCGGGAGACCCTAATAGGCGGGTTGGCTGTCTTGGGTAGTGTCCAAATTCGCTGGGGCTCTCCATTCGAGGTACAATATTGTCCATTCGGGCTCCAATATTGTTCATTCGGCCTCCGAAATTGTCCATTCGGGCTCCAGTATTGTCCATTCTGGCTCCAAAATCAGCAGGTACCACTTGGAGAGGAGTAATATGGGTCGGCTGGCGTCTGTAGGCAGCATAGCTGTTATTCAACACTTTCTCAGGTGAGCGATTAATAATCTCGCGTGTGGTACCATATGCTCTCTCTCCATACCCTCTGTCATCCTGTGGAGGCATTTTTGATGTATATAAGGAGTTGACAGGTGTCATGCCAGGTGTGTAGTGTATTTGTGGTCGGATGTCAGAGCTGAGTGGGACTGGGGTGTGTTTAGGGACTCTGAAAGGTGGGGCTGAGATTCCGATCCCACCACTAGGAGGCCTGGTTGGGCTTCCTTGTTTTGCCCCATATGGGTGAGAAGGTGGGCGATCAAGCTCCACCTCCAGAACCTCAGGGAAATCTCTGTCAGGTCCCGGGACATTGTCATACTGAGACGCATTAGAGCCACGGTTGGAGCCTGGAACGAAGCCTCTGGACCTGGGACGGCGCTGCTGCTGCTGCTGTTGTTGTTCTTCAGACGTTTGAATGCTGGGTGATGGAGGGACTCCAGCACTCAGGCTCTGCTGGCTCTCCCTCAAAGCTGCTGCTTTGGCCTCCTCTAGCTTGCTCTCAGAAGGTTTGACCCAGCGAGGTGTGATGTCTTTACGGCCGCTCATGCCAGCATTTGAGTTTTGATTGGCTCCAGCGTGGTTTGGCCCGTGTTTCTCAGGTGTTCGGACTGTTCCTGGGTTCACCGGTACAAGCAAGGCTGCTTTTCGCCCATCTCGTTTGTCACTCTTTCCTGGTCGGTTTTTTTTGTCTAACGTGTCTTTTTCTTTCCCGGTCCGGCTGGCAGGCTTACTCTCGCTGTGTTGAATCGGCGACCCATTTGCAGTTTCATCCGTTTCAGTAGGGACACTCAGACCAGGCAGACCATCTTCCACTGTCTGCCCGGCCGGCATCTGCCCATTAGCAACGTGATTGGCTGCTTCTGCTGGATCCGGGGGTAGCTGACCCAGTGGCTTCTTCGGAAATTCCTCGTCTTTACCTGCACAGGTAAAATCAGGACAGCCAATAAGAATGCAGAATATGAACTTACATCACCATGTAGTATTAATAGATTAATTGACCAATTAATGCTCTCTACATAAATGTGTTCTTTTGTAGCTTTTGTTGCAAGGTTGTACACGCTGGAAGAAAATCTCATTCAAATACATTTAAAATGTACTATTAATTCAAAATATTATATTTATTATAGATTACGGAGCGTGAACGATCAAGTGTCATTTTTTACACCTCATGTTGCTCCATGTAGTTCAAGCTTTTTTGAGGTAAAAATCTGATTGAAGGGTTCAGCAGTAAATGTACCGGCTCCAGCTATTTTCATTTTGCTAGCTAGTGGAGACTCTTTCCATCACAGAGTATCTTGACTTCACTGATCTGCCTTGAGGCAACAGACATGCTGTTTTTGCCAGTATGTATCACAGGCACTGACCGGGTTGTGGATGTTGGGATGTGTCTGAAATATCCCTGCCAATATTTACACTTGTAATAGTGGCAAATACTGAGACTTTTCTTTTTATTCATTCCACTGGTCGCTGTCACATGCTTCATACTCAGCCAGAGAGGGTTAATGGTCTGTATAATTTAGCTCAGAGCACTCTGTAATGTAGGCTTACTGTGTATTTGAAAAAAGTATTTGGAAGCCTTCTTTTTTCAATCCACATAATTTGTAGTCTATAACTTCATTTTAAAAAGTATGGTAATTGTTACTATATATTAAAATGTAAAAAAAAAAAAAAAAAAAAAAAAGGAATAAATTATCGCAGCTTCTATAGCAACATAGCAGCTGACTATAAATACATTATTATATACCTCTACTGGGTATATTTACAAGTGCAACACTGAAAATACTTAAAATTATGAGAAACATAATATGATATTCTAAAGTTGATTTAGGAATTAGTATTTTGAGTATGCATTGGAAATACTACCAAATATGATTTACGTTGCTGTCAGTGGGCACAATCAAGAAATATCAGTGAAAGAAATAGCGTTTTTTTCATTACTGTATGCATGTGCGCAAATAAATTCTCTTTAGTTTAGTCTCTCTCATTTTTATATTTTCTGACATTCAGGTATTTTTAAGGTACAAGTAAGACTTTGAGCTACAATTTCTTGTTAGACTGAATGAGATGTTTGTCTGTAAAGCTTGTAAACCTGCCAACAGCAGCTACAAGAAAGAAAGCATCAGGTGGAGCATGGCTACATCAATCACACACAAATATAACATTATAACTGTTACACAAACAAATATTAAACAAATATTGATAAATCTTAAAATGTAAGCATTCATGCTGCTGATATATCCTTCTAAAAGAAGAAATAAAAACTGTTACTGTCCATAACGTGGAAAAGAAAGAGTGAAATCACAGCTGGTGTCAAATAAAACACGACACTAGGTACGGTGAGCACGCAAATAATTTCAAAATATGGTGAAAAAAATCAGTAAACACAACACTTGCAGTTCACGTCCACTGAAAACACACAAAAATCGTATTGTGAAGGTGCTTCTTGTGAGCCCAGATGTGACGCAGGACAGATATTTACAGGGGTTTACAGTGTGCACGGTGGTGGAAAGTGAAATAGACATTGAAAGGAGAATGGTGAAAGTTGCAGAGACACACATAAATCTACTGAAAACGGAGGTTGTGTTAACATAAACTTCCTTCTTACACAGAAGACACACATACATGTATTCAAAATAAAGAAAATAAAAATAAATGTACTCAAACATGTTATGCTATACGTATATTCTGAGAAAATGATACCATTATAAGAAAAAAGAGGAAAATGAAATGCACTGTTTAATATTTGAGAGTGCATTAGAACATTTTTTAGAACACTAAAGATTCAAATGCTCTCTAGAGAGCAGCAGACAGGTCATTGCGCTCTTAGCCCAGAATGTAGACTAAAATAGAGAGCACACACACACATACACATAATTACCTTATAATTACCTGCCCTTATCTGCCTGTCCTCATCTAGTTCTCCTGAAAGAACTCTAATTGCTTTCAGAATTTCTGCTTTATAATTAGCAGGCTGATCCCACCCATTAGCAGACAAACGCTCTCCCAACACACAGCTCACGTTCAGGAGACACTTCAAGGGTGCTTAGGTGGACACAAATGTCATGGAAAAGAATAAATTATACTGCGCACAACAGGCCAGGCTTTGTGACGGACAGCAGACAAAAAAGACAGAGAGAAAACGTGTGTGTGTGCGCGTGTGCGTCTGTGTGTGGGGCCGCAACGATTAGTCAAGAAAAGTTGATTAGACATTGACTATGTTGATTACTAATAAGTTGCTTTCTCATAAACAAAAGTGCTTTATAGTAATCTTTAATGTTCATATGATTTAATACATTACACTAAGTGAAAGGAGGAAATCGCTTGTCGGATAAACAAATTCTGATGACATCAGTGCTGTGATGGGGCAAAAAGAAAAGTAACTGTTTAAGGCACAGTGGCTCAATAACCCTATAAGGTGATGATAAAGCAATTCTTACTACAGTTAGGAGATTCATCAATTACAGTTATATTAGTGTTACAGCTTTATTCCTACCAACAAAGGATTGATCCATTACAAAATAATCATTTAGCACAAATTAACAGATTATAGGAACAATATTGACCAAATATAGATCAAATAAATACAGAAAATATATATTTCTACATTAATGTATCAATTAAATGATTAAATGCTCATAGCAATAATCACTAGTGACATACCTACAGGTTATATAGATTCATGGTTATAGAAATAAAAGCAGCACTGATATAGGTAATACATTAATTAGTTGCAGCCCACTTGTGTGTGTGTGTGTGTGTGTGTATGTGTATGTGTGTGTGTGTGTGTGTGTGTGTGTGTGTTTTTCTTTTTTTTTCGTGCAGGGGGTGGGGGGTGTGCGGTACACGGACGAATGATGGACAGATAGATAGATATGGGGTAGCCAGTTTTGTTGCCCACCGGTTGTGTTTGAAGGAGGGTGGGTGGTCCCCTTTAACACCCCCACTAGAGGAGGCTGGAGCCAAGATCAGCCAAAAAGGAGAAAACGCAGAGTCAGCAAAAAGATTACACACAAACAAAGCAGAGCAGCAGCCATCAGTAGTCTGTGAGGTGTGTTTTTTGTGTGTGTGTGTGTGTGTGTGTTTGGGCAAATACGTTTTTTTATGAGCGTGTGTGTTAAAGTTTCAGTGTGCAATTAAAACTGAGCAAAAAGCCTGATGGCTAAGCCCTTTGCAGCAGTTTCAGTCATAAATCAGGCCCATTCTGCCTGTGTGTTATGCATTAAACTGTCACAAGAGCCTAATCATGCAGTTTATGGGCCTTGCGCATGACAAATGCAAAATCCATTTCTTTCCCTCATGCATATGCATTTGATGAAGGAGCACACAGAAAACTGGGAGGTGATTTTGAAAGAGTAGCTACCTCTTCCGCTTGATTTGCTAACGTTTGAGCAATTAGCAGAGGCCACTTCTGCATGGGATGTTTCATGCTTTTTAAAACAAATGCAAATTAGCGTTAACACCTCGTAACTGTGCTGTTAGGAGACTTTCTTTCACTACTGCAGCAGTTAATGCGGCTCGACAGAGGCAAGATCATGAATGTGTACATGTGTCCAGGGTTTGTAACGTGACTGATGGGAGTGTGTCTGTCTGTTCTGACTAGTAAACGTGTGAATAGCAGGAATCATCAATTCCAGTTCTGGTGTTCTGCAGTCCAGCACAGTCTGGTGACGTCTGTTCAAACACACCTACTAAACCTGGTAAGTAACTCCTGAGTTAAATCTGATGTATTTAATCAGAGAAATCACCAAACTGTGCTCCAACCTTTCAAGACCAAACCTGATAAGTTGACATTCTGGACAATATGCCTGTGTGTTAGGTGGTCAATATGCCTGTGTGTGAGATATGTCAGAAAGGTGTTTGGGGGAAAAAGGCACTTACAGTTTGGCAAATGAAGAAAGCTCAAGTTTCATTTTGTCATGCAGTTTTCTATTGTTTTTTTTTTTTTTTAGATGCTGTTCCTTTTTCCCAAGTCCTAATCTCAAGCAAACAAGAGCACTTGCTGTACAACAAGGTCTCCTGGCAGCATAAATAAATAATTTAATAAATGAATAAATAAATACACATAAATAAGACAGTGTTTCACAATGCCACACTGTCAACACTTCATGGTCCTAGCGTGTCCTAAAAACTCTTGAGGGCAGTCTCAGTATACTAAAACAAATAACCACAATTAACCACATGATGGTGCTAGAGTGCATAAATCTCTACATGCATATACAAGTGAAACTTGAGATTTGCCAACTAATTGATGGCTACTTACAAGGAGACTTCACAGTTCATTCATAAGCTTTGAATAACATATGTAAAAAGCAGCACTCGTGTGTTTACAAACAGCTTATGACTGCATTAGCAAAATGGCAAAATGTTTCACAAAGTAAACGACTTTGTTTTGGCCTTCAACTGGTGTGACAGACATTTGTTTAATTTAAAAGATTCAGGTTTATGATTAAGAATCGGTTATATAAGTTTATATTTGTAAATATAAACTTTATTCAATGCTTACACATGCTTTATGAAGTCCGTATGTAAGTAGGCTTCAAATAAAGTGCTGTCTTTCATTTTTGTGTGCTTATATATACTGATGCATTTCACATGTTACATTACCTGCTGGAGGAAGTTCTAGTTTGGAGCGTCTGAGTTCAGTCATGTTGTTCTGGAGCTGCTCAATCACAAAGTCATCATCAAAGAAGAAGTCCTTTGACAGAGTCACCTGCAGGAACTCCACCAGTTCCTCCATGGATAACTTCATCAGGGTTTCTTAATGAATGAAAGAACAAACGAACACACACACACACACACACACACACACACACACACACACACACACACACACACACACACACACACACACAC
>JBBPCZ010046019.1:0-13075 GCA_037974445.1 Brycinus macrolepidotus
CCATGTCTTTATGGAGCTTGCTTTGTGCACTGGGGCACAGTCATGCTGGAATAGAAAAGGTTCTTCCCCAAACTGGGGCCACAAAGTCTTGGTATGCTGAACCATTACGATTGGCCTTCACTGGAAGTAAAGGGCCACCTGAATTCAGTAAGAGGTGTGTCCCAATACTTTTGTCCATATAGTGTATGTTTATGTACATACAAAAACACACACACACATATATATATCATCATTCAAAAGAAACGCTTCAGCTGAAGTAATTTATCTTTTGAAAGAAAAATTTAAGTTAGTTCAAATTGTGCGAATGGTCCTATACATCAAGGTCGGGCTACTTCTACACTATGTAAGCATCTGCTTATCTGTGTGACTGCATTACAGCTGTTACCAGTGTTTCCAGGGGTCGTGTTTACCAAGGCCTTGTGTGAGGGTTTAGTAGGGAAGCTGTTTTTGTGTCTTCTCATGTGTTTATTTGGCTGGGAAAAATGAACCGCTCAGCAGGGCTCTAGGAAAGGCTAAACTTCTGCTGAGAAAGACCACAGACCTGGTCTCCCACTGACCAAAGTGACCAGAAACGTTCAGTGCATTTGTCCCCTTCAAATTTACACGCATTGTAAATTTACATATATTATGACTTTGTATTTATAATTCTTAACAAAAAAAGTATGAATGAACAGATGGGGAGAAAAATATTCAGAAAAATACGCATATAGGTTTAAAATGAGTCAGATTCTGCATATAAATGCTGCAGAAATGTTCTTGTAAACACTGCACCTGGTCAGCGCCTAAGGAAGGGCAGCAAAATGCACCAAATTATTCTCACCTGTGTGAAATAATATCGTAACTTATTGCCCCAGGAAAGGTGAACCATACGCAGTTTTGCATAACTAGTGATAAAGAAGGTAAGAGTAAAGCCAGCAGTCACTCGAAAAGAGTTGGATGACCTGAAATCAGCAGGAAAAAGATTCACATGGGTAAACAAAAAGCAACAAACTGCAATGTAATCACTGCCCACACACACACACACACACACTACTCTGCTATAAAAGAAGCAAAAGAAGACAACATTTTTACACACAAACATTAAGACAAAGCGGAAATATTTTGGCAACGATGTGGTAGAACTCTGGCAAGAATTCAGTTTGTCATGTTTGGAGAAAGAAGGGTTGCCCAGAAGATCCCACACCTACAATGAAGTATGAAGGTGGGAGCATCATGACATGGGGCTACTTCTCTGCAAACGATACAGGAGCATCACTTGTCATCAAAGAAAACATGAATGGAGGGATGATATTGGAGAAGAATTTAATTTTATCGACCAAAACAGAGGAAAACAGGAGTTATTAAATAACTCGAGACTTGTTTCTTATAGAGGTGAAGGTGCTCTTTGAAAATTTGAGGAGCATTTTGGAACTGAAAGTCCAGCAGAGGGACCTTCATAACTTTAGGGAACTGAAGACAGTTTTCTGTAAAGAATGGGTCACAATGCTGCAAAAGCTAATTACTTCTCGCCTTAGATGTCCCACTGCTGTTACTGCCAACAAGGGCTTTGGAAAAAGTATTTCTTGATCAAGGACGTACAAAAATGAAACTGAGTTTACTGCTTAAAGAGAAAAATATTGATATTTTAATGCAAGGATCAGTTTCCCAGTTTCCGCTCCTCCCTGGAGGCCAGTGGGGCCTGCTGTTCTAAATCACAGGCCCAGATATTGGATCTAATTGTAAGAAAGGACCCACTTTGGGGTTGTAATGTCCCAAACTCTCACAGCCTAATCCAGATTTGAAAGGAAACCTGAATGAGTAAAATCTGTTCAGAGAACAACAAACAGAACCTACTTTTTTTTTTTTTTTTTTTAGCTCTAAATGGACTTAATCAGGTTGTGGGCAGTCTGGCCAGCCAAGATGTGTTTTACTTATTTGATGAATAGTATTTGGAGTAAACAAATGTGCTGAATTTTAGAATAAATGAACAAACAGCAGTCTGTTTTCTTTTGGAAATGTCCAGCCATGGAGGATGTCTTGTGTTTATAAGCGTTTAATAAGGAATAAAGTGGTCTACTGGCATGTCTCAACATTATTTTGTGTAATGTTAATTAATCCAACAACATGGAGTCTTTTGTATGGTGAGATGGTAGAGCACATATATACACACTCTACATATATATATACATACACACACACACACACAGACATATATATATATATATATATATATGTGTGTGTGTGTGTGTGTGTGTGTGTGTGTGTGTACACTATATGGACAAAAGTATTGGGACACACCTGTTGTTCAGGGTTTGGGGAAGGCCCCGTACTAAAAATTGAAAAATAATCAAATCTAATAAAAAACTAATCATCATCATCACTGATGATCATCATCAGTCATCAGTAATGTTTAGTGCTGCTTTTCAGTCATTGAACACATTCAGTCTCTATAGACTGCAGGCTGCGGTCCGTGCTGATTGGCTGCATCCTTTCTAGCGTTAACACCCTAAACCCGCCCACTTTTCCTGCATTTTTCCCAGCACCCGTATTCGAACAAGACACGCCCTCCTACGCTAGGATTGGCTAGTGAACGGACTACTAATGAAAATAGACTGCTGGCCAATCCTAATACAGAAGGGCGGGACGTTGTGAGCCAATCCGAGCGCAGCAGGGCGGGCCAGTGTTATCCAATCCCAATACAGGAGGGCGGAACTTGATGGAATTCGGGTGGGTTATTAAAATAAAGACTTCGTTCTCCAGAACGCTTCTTAACTCCGCCCACTTTTGGTGTGCTCCGTGAGTGATGTCACTTATTTAAATATTCCAGAATCTTTTTTTTCAGCTCCGTTTCCAACGGTTCAACAGACCGAGCAGCAGACTCTCTTCAACCATGCGTGGACCACACTGAAAAGTAGAGAAATTTACGTTTATGAGAGAAGTTAAAAGCAAAGAGAAGCTTTATTGCTACCGAAAAAAGCGGTTTTCTGTGAGAAAGCCGCCAGAGTACTCTTATTTGGTTGGAAAGGAGAGAAAAGAGCCGTCCATTTCATCCCAGGAGTCTGTGGAGAAAGGAGGGAGCAGCTGGGAAAACTTTTCCAGGGCGAGGACTACGAGGCCCGTTTTGTAGTACATTTTTCTTTTGGACATATCTTCATTAAACGGCAAAAACTCCCAAAATGTCTCTGTCAGTGCCTCAGAACGGCCGGGGCGAGAACGAGCCCGTTATCGAGCTCTTCGTGAAGGTGAGTGAGGGGCTGTTTAGGGTTGTTTTTATTTGGGGAGGGGGGTTTAGCCACGTTAGCCTAACCTCACATTTCTGGGGAAAATAAACCTTCAGTTACAACCTATACCTTTCCATTAAAGTCTTAAAACCACATTTTAATCATATCTGCAGATTAAAAACGGCGAAGTTGCACATTGGAGCAGTTTAAGCCCTGTTGGAGAGAGTAATGTTCAGGGAGGGAGGCTAGTCAGACTTTTAACGTGTTTCATCTCTTTTTAAAACAAGAGTGTGGTTTTAGGATGGAGTAATTCTGGCAAAACAGGAGTAATTCTGTTCATACAGGAGTCATTTTGAACTGTGAGCGTTGTAGTTCTTCAGGATTTGAGGCTGAGGACAGTGGTTAGGAAAATTTAAAGGGCTGGTTGGGATTCAGGATTCTTTATTTGTCACATAAATAGGTATACAAGTACAGCATGTAGTGAAATGAGCCCCTGAGTCGACCTGTAACACAATAAGGTGATCAAATAGTTAAAATTAAAGAGAGATTTGGAAAGGCTAGACTAATGCTGCTTCTAGGCATCTGAAGATTCCCACTGTATGTATGTATGTATGTATGTGTATGTATATATATATATAGATAGATATAGATATATAGATATAGATATATGGATATAGATATAGATAGATAGATAGAAAGGATGATGAAACTGGAAGTAATGGACTCCTCTGTGACCCATGTGGTTTGTAGATGCCAGGCTCTGAAGAACACCAGGGTGGGTGCTGCATTTTTTCCTCTACTGAAGACACTCAGCCTCATAGTCAGCCTGTGAATGTCAGTTTTATTCTAAAATAACCACCACAGTCTCTCAGATGAATGTGTTGCAACGCGACTGAATGAATTTAGGGCTCAGCCTATACTCGAAAACCAAACAAGCACACTGGATGTGTTTTATGCAGTGAATGGTGAGGAAGAGAGTGCTGTAACACTACAGCATGGACAGTATTGAGGACAGGAGAGGAAATTCTGGTCAGAAACATCGTAAGCAAAGTTCTCGACTCAGGAAGGACCCATGTGATTGCTGGGATAATGGCTGGATTTCTCAAATTGTCCGTGTAAACATAGGGGTGTCTGTTCAGGCACTGCACTGTAATCTATAATCAGATCTGCAGGCTTTCTTTCCTCAGTATTCCCTGCCTCTGCCACTTTGAGGGGATTTGATCAGCTGTGCATCTCCCCTCCCAGGCCAAGCCCAACATTGACATGCATTATAATAGATTTTGCTGTAAAAGTTCAATTGCTGTGTTATGGCATTGATTTTTTTTTTGTCCGTCTGGGTCAGCAGTATTAAACAGGTACTATAAAAGGATTAAGAATGCTGTTGAAGATTTTTTTGCCTCCTGAGAGCCCTGTTTCTTGTACATACCTGGAGTGACCCGAACATGGTGAGAGCTTTTGTTGTGTTTTCTACTTGGAAGAGCGGGAAAATGCCTGAGAGAGAAAAGAGGGACTTTGGGGAAGGGCATGGGGCCCGATCCTAGTGGGAGGGAGTGAAGAAGGGAGGGGGAGGGAGTATGGAGGGGTGCCTGAATTCAATTAAAAATCTACAACACATATACACAGGCTGAGTAGCCTGATGTGTTGATGTAATCTCACTTCTCTGTTAGTGTTTAACTGGATTTAATCAGAAAGCTCCACTGTATGTAAAGAATTATTGCAAAGTAGGTGCATCGGTTGTGTTAGTGATGCCTTTACAAATCCGTGCATCTCTAAAAATACAGAAGAACAGAAGTAACAGTGAGGCCAGGTTTGAAGACAGGGTCCTTACACAGCCTGCAATCAGCTATTAAGTCAACCGTTAAGTTGAATTGGAGATGTTAAAATGGGAATAATTTTTAAAACGGGTTATTCTGTTAAAACAGGAGAAATTCTGATCTGTAAGTGCTGCCCAGGGTTTGAGGCTGAGGACAGAGGTTGAGAAAATTTAAGGGGCTGGTTCTGATTCAGGATTCTTTATTTGTCACATAAATAGTAATAAAAGTACAACATGTAGTGAAATTAGCCCCTGAGTCAGCCCGTATGACCATGATATATATTAAATGTATATATATTTATATATTTTTGTGTAGTGTACGGTTATATTGTATAGTTTTTTTTTTATAGTTTAGCACGATCTATACAGTGTGCAAAATGTAACAGAATAGGAATTTTCCTTTCCTTATTTTCCTTTCTTTTTGTACTGATTCGTCCCTGGCTGAGGTGAGTTTTGCAGGCAGTTATTGTCTCGTACTGAGGGGCTTTCAGGTTTGATGCAGTTCTCTCGCAGTGCGCTGCATGAAAAGAAGCGCTGGAATCTGCGGCTCATTGCATTTCATCAACTGCAAGCGTTTGGGGAGGAAGTAGCAAAACGCTTGAGGCTATTTCTGGGGTATTAAGTCACTTCCAGTGTGATCATGACTTTTGTGGCTAAAGACAACGTGTGTTGGGAGGGGAAGCACACGCTGCACTGAAGAGACGCCGGACATCTGCAGCGCAGCCTCCGTGTCATTGTCATAACGCTGCCTGTGTGCGGAGAGTACAGTGTTCTTTGTTTACACCTCTGCGGCAGCTGGACTCTATCTGTGATCACAGGCAGAAGCAGGATAGGAGCTGCGCTACACGTGTGCTTTCTGCATTATTCATGACGAACGCCTGCCCGCGACGCTGTCTTTGTTCCTGCTGCAGCGCCGCTTCTGATACGCTGCTGCCCAGAGTGCAAGGCAGGCCATGGTTGCCATGGAAACCACACAAACCTTGCCCCTGGAAAGAGCTGATAATGCAAGGCCTGGCCACCTCATCGTCAGCTTGGAGATTGTCACCAGGAGATGGACAGTATGAAGATATGATGTCATTATCACCATAAATTATGTCGCCATAAGCTTTTCTGAGCCTGTAGTGGATGTTACGACATGACACAACAAAAATAATTGCAGTGCTTTTTGTAGAAAATGGCTTTGTCTGTTTCAGCTTATTAAACCAGATAAAATAAAATGCCACGATGCATTAAGTCTTTGTCATTGTAAATGTTTTGCCCTGCAGTTTTGTGTCTCCACATAAAGCTTTTCACATTGGCCATTCATTATAATTAGGTTTGAAGAATTATATCCACCAACAATAGAATGTATCAAGCCTTATCCAAACTGCTGTCTGAGATTTTGACTCCAAGGCTGGGAATTACCAGTATTTGTTATTATTGTGATAAAACTCAGTATGTCACAGCTGATCTACGTGTCTCTAAAATTACAGAAGTGAGGCCAGGTTTTAAGCCTGCGATCAGGTATATAATTAACAGTTAAGTTGAATTTGAGATGTTAAAACAGGAGTAATTCTGAACTGTAAGTGCTGTAGTTGTCCAGGGTTTGAGACTGGATACTGTGTTTGAGAACATACAAAGGGGTTGGTTATGAGGAGCCTTTTGAACTAGATGAAGTGCAGCACGGTGTGTGAAACGACAAATACATTTTCATTCATAGTTACTGATAGTGTTTTTTAAAATTTGATGCCACTGTTTATTTTTTGTTCGTTCAAAACTAAACAGATAATTCGAATTATTCCTTGTTTTGCACTGATACTGCAGGGAAAGAATGAAGCTTTACTGAAAGATTATTTTCATGCAGTAAAGGGCACTTGCACATGATGCATTTGTGAAATGCAACCTAAAATGTGATGTAGCCTTTGGTTTTACTGGAACTGTGCTGATCTTGGGAATTGTGGCCCCTTTTTTGTTTTATTTTTTGCACTTTATGTCCACTGGGTGTTTTCCCTTAGGTTTAGAAGGTGGAGAGCAGTCACCCCTGAGCTCTGAGCTCTGTTTAGTTCCACTAAAATAGTGGATAAAAGACGTTTTCCACCCATCCTAAATAGCCGCTGCTGTTTTGGAGATGGCAGGCGGGTGTGTTTGTGCAGACGAGGGCAAAGAGCAGCTCCAGTGGCTGCTGACTCACTCAGTCATGAGGACGCTCCTGACAGCGCGGCCCGCGTCTTCGCCCGGGTTGCCATGCCAACCCCCTTGTTTACTCCACGGAGGGGCAGTTTCTGTGCCAGCGGATGTTTGTTGATGTAAGCGTGCGCGATGGGCAGGGCAGCAACCCTTGCTCCTTTTCGATTGGCCCCTTGGATTAATTATTGTTTGAGTCATCAGACTCGTTTGTGCTGAGTGGTTTGGTTTCTCTGAGAGGGGTGGGGGTGAAGTTAGGACCCTGAGGAATTCATACCGCTGCAGCCTTAGTATATAACATATTAAGCGTTCACAGTTTGTCATGTGCTAAATAAAATAGTGTTTTGTCCCGAGTTAGTTTATCTGAGCTCGGTTCAGTTATAGATAGGTTGAATACAGTTGTGCCGTTTCAAGAAAAGTTGATGAAAATGAGGTGTAAACCCATGTAAATGTGTTGGATTGTTTTTAATTATTTGTTCTTCCATGGTAGTTATATCATATTTCATCACAATTTTGCAATATGATTTTTTTCTTTTGTCTTTTCCACCCTGGCTTCTGTATCTGTTTTTAACTCGGATACTACAGCTTCCTCTGCGTCACTGGCACTTCCTCAGTGGACTGGACACCTTTTTTTATGGTTTTTATACTAGGATCACTTCCCTCTTATAGGCAAATCATTATGTTTATTAAGATGTTAAAAATCTTATTTTAAATCTGTTTTGTGCATCAGATGGCTCATGCCTTCTACAGACTGTGATTGCAGCAATTTTTATAATTACAAATAACACTGCGACATGGATCTAATAAACGTGCGTACGATGTGTGTAGATGGATGATGGTTTGTGTGAAGGTGTGCAGATGTACGATGGTGTGTGTAAAGGTGTGTCAATGTACGATGCTGAGTGAAAGTGTGCAGATGGTCGATGGTGTGTGTGAAGGTGTGTGTAGATGTGTGAAGGTGTGTGATGTTTGTGAAGGTGTGCAGGTGTATGATGGTGTCTGTGAAGGTGTACAGGTGTATGATGGTGAGTGTGAAGGTGTGTAGGTGTACGATGGTGCGTGTGACGGTGTGCAGATGGACGATGGGGTCTGAAGGTGTACGATGGTGCGTGTGAAGGTGTGTAGATGGACGATGGTGTCTGTGAAGGTGTGTAGATGTATGATGGTGTGTGTGAAGGTGTGCAGGTGTACGATGGTGTGTGTGAAGGTGTGTAGATGTACAATAGTGTCTGTGAAGGTGTACGATGGTGCGTGTGAAGGTGTGTAGATATACGATGGTGTCTGTGAAGGTGTACGATGGTGTCTGTGAAGGTGTGTAGATGGTTGGTGGTGTGTGTGACGGTATGTAGGTAAATCCGTCATTTCATGCTGCATTTTGATTGACTGGTCTGTAGTCGTAGGTCGTAGCAGCACACACACTGTGAGATGGTCGTCTGACATTGTCAGAAAACAATCGCAGACTGTCTTTGGTCGCTGTGATGACTGCAGTCTTTGAGCCTCTCTAACAGGACGACGTAGGACCACCGTTTAGAAGCAAAGAAATCAACAAGAGTGTTTCACAATTGTAATCTTTCGTCTTTGAACAGCCCAAAATCGTACAGTGTAAACTTCGCATGTGAACTACAGCTAGTTGTGCATTATAAATGGAAAATAACTGCTACAACTCATTTAAAATTCATAATACAGTTAAATGACCATGTTCTTCATAGGATGTGGTGGAGAGTGGCAGATCAGTGGGCAATCAGCTGAAGAGGCAGCATTTCTCCATGCTGTGATTTTGACTGGATGGGGATATGGGCTGTCTCTGTTAATTATTGTCTTTCATTGGTGGTATTAAGGGGGCTGTGTGAGTTGAGAGAGACACAGTAGAAAGTCTGAGAAGAGCTTGAACCATTACAGTGAGCTTCATAAAGCTGTGTTTGCAAGTGTGTGTGACGGGGCCCCTTTAAACCCTGCAGAAGCATTCAGTGTTGTCTTCTCGGCAGGGAGTATGTCCTTACATTTCTTCCTGAAGGACGAACACTCTCTTCCCTCCACTCTTTTTTGCTTTTTGTCCCTTTCTCTTTTTTTTTATCTTGCCTGTGACTTCACCATGGGGGGTACAGAAATGTTCCCAATTCACAAGAGTGATGCAGTTTCTCAGAAGGCCTGTACAGTACCACACAAAGGTTCAGTGTTTTGTAATATAGTGGAACCCATTTGGTTGTATATGGTCTGTGTTTACACTCGGCTACCAGAAGTTTCATTCAGCTATGCAGAGCAAGAGCAAGTCAAACAGCTTATAAGAAGCATAGCTGAGAGGGCGCCTATAAATAAGATCAAGTCATATACATTATATATGAACTGAGCATATTTGCATCAGCTAACTTTTCACAAACCTGTCATTTTCCAGCTAAAACATATGAGGTGAACTGTTGTTACTAGGGTAGTAAATTCAGCTGAGGTTAAAACGAAAGCTTAACATTTGTTTCTTTATTTTAAAGCCTTTAGATTGACTGCCCTTTGGATATAAGCTTTAAGCAACTTTGGAGTGATTCAGTCATTTTAACTGGTCTAAAATTGGCTCCCTATTTGCCAGCCTCTCATTCAAAGTTTCCTTTCCACTTTAAACAGTGCAGGAGTCACATTATGATGTCTGTATGAATAGGAAGCTTCATGGATTTTTGTGGGGCTTAATAACGTACAGCTCAGTTAGTGTCCGTTCGATAGCTAGTTAGTCTGGCAGTGTTTGCCTAAAGGCTTGCTGAACGAAATTTACTAGTAACCAAGATAAATATGCCAGTGGCTTAGTGAAAATTATTTTAGTAAACAATACTTAGACTTTAAATGACTCTAAATTAAACTAAATGATTCTAAATTAAATCAAAAGAATGAGCAACCAACCAGGAAAAAAGTCTGAATGAAAGAAGAGGCTGTATATCCAGGAGGACCAGCTATTGATTGTTGCATCAAATTCTCCAGTCTTTGTTTGGGAGTTAGTACGGATCCTCACTGTCAATAAGGCTAATGTTACGCTGCCTTCAAGTGTATGTGGTAAAATCCTACTTCCCAGTTCAGAAATTGTAATTGTCACACATTCAAGTGCTTAACTGGGAAATTCGCTGGAATGTGAAAGTAATCTTCTGGTGAAAAAAAAGGAATGTTCAGCTGTTTTTGTGGAAGAAAATGGCTTTTAAAATTAATACTAATCAACAGTAGTGAATATACAGTGACTAGCTGGCAAGCCAGTTAACCATGCTGCTGCAAATGACATTCATTTTTTAAAGAAAATGAGCCGCTTCAGCATTTACATTCACTTATCTAACTTTCTGTTTATGAGACGGACTTCCTTCATTCCTTAGTTTCTCCTCCATGCTGTTTGGATTTTGTTTAACAATCCGTCATTTCATGCTGCATTTTTATTGGCTGGTCATTAGTCGTAGGTCGTAGCAGCGCACAGACTATGGGATGTTTGTCCTAAATTTCTGACACTGTCAGAAAATAATCACCGGCTGTCTTTGGTCAGTGTGATGACGGCCATCTTTGAACCTCTCTCAGTCAGACGTAGGACCGCTGTTTAGGAGCCATGACCAATGAAATCAACACAATTGTTTCACGATTGTCATCTTTCAGCTGGGAACAGCCCACAATCGTACAGTGTATACCAGGTGTAAAGAGTGCTGTAGAATTATGCAGGCTTATTTTATTTTATTTTTTTTCTTTTAGTTTGATGTTGATATCAGTTTCTTTCTTTCTGTTTTTCCCTTTTATCATCATATTGATGCTAGAGGTTTTATACTCTAACTCCAGTCCCATTGCTGTTGATTAATCGGGTCTTCAGTTAAGGATCATCTTACAGTCCAAATTCTCATCAAACTGGTTAAGCTCTTCTGCCGTTGGTTAGCAATAATATTTGTTGCCCACATGTCCTTGCGTTCAATATTTTACTTAAGTGGCCCTGACCTGTTCAAGTGCGTTTTGATCTTTTTAATCGAAACTATTAAAATGAATCGTGTTATTGAATCAAATACCGTGCAGTGATTTTGGTCAAAAAGTTACTAGTGATGGTCTGCGTTCATTTTGCTCCGGGTTACAAAAATGGATGTTTTATCCTGGCCTTTTTTTTTTTTTTTTTTGCTTTCAGTCCTCCTCTGTCTTCAGATAAGTAAGAATTCTCATCTTTCATTATAGTCACTGTAGATTTTTTTTCTCTTTCTCCTGAGGAAATTCAGCTGTAATGAGGCATTTCTTCTGGAGCCAATCACAGGAAATGAGTCAAACTTAGAACAGGAATGAGAGGGGGAGTGAAAGAAAAAGGGATTTGGAAGGAGGGAGAGATTGGGGGGGGGGCAGGGGGCAACAGAGGAGTCTGAGAGAAGGAATGAGTTTAACCCTGAGCGGAGAAAGACGGGGGGAGATGAACTGATGGCCTGAAACCCAGTGGGAATGAGATTGCGAAAGTAAAAGAGGATGAGCTGTGGGATGCTAATCCACCAGGTTATTTAACACCCAGTTTTAGTAGGGGATTCCCAATGTGAAACTTCGCTTGATTCCTTTATTTCATTGTTCTTTTGTTCAATAGTTAATCATTATTAGCTTAGGTAGGGCAGTAAGAGCAAAAGTTTAAATCACTGTGTAATGGGCTTAGTATATATTTTGGTGTAGTGAATTGGCTTTTTTCCACAAAATAGAAATCTATTTGTAAACAATAAACCTATTTTTGTAGAACAGTGATTTATTCATAACCATATCTAACAGTAGGAGTGTATATCAGATATTTTTATTGTTGAAAATGGCAAAAACTGAACTGCAGGATAAATAAATAAAAGTAAACCTTTCATTACTGCCTCTTTTTTAACATGTTTGGAAATAGTTTACAAACACTGAACACTGACGAGAAATAACGCAAAAAAGTACCTGAAGTACAGTTTTCCCCACAAAACCTTTAGTTTTTCAATATTATCCTCCCAATCCAACCTGAGAATGAAGATGAGAATGATGATCTTATATAAAGACAAACCAAAAGTAAACTACTTCTAGGCTGACTTTAAGCTGCCTCATCATAGTTTCTTGCGTTAATGAGCCGTAATGGTGTTTGTTACTTCGATCCAGTGTTTGCTTTTGCAGTCATATGCAGAGCCTCGTGAAAATAATAAATCCAGCAAAGTCTGAGCCTTTTGTGTTTCACAGTCCCCACTGGTTGACAACCTCGGGTTTAATGACTTGGTTTGTTTTTGAGGTGATGAAACTGGTTTGGTGGTGTTTCTACAAAAACAACTTTGGTGTGGCAAGCTGAAATCTGTCCTTTTGCTCCAAGTCAACCTTTTTAAACCCGAACCACTTCCAAACAACAAACGAAGCTCCTTTCTTTGGGACAGATTCTTCCTCGTCTTCACCTTTCGTCTGTCTTTGCTCTGCAGATCTGTTTTTCTCACTTGTTTTCGTGGAGTTTTCCAGCAGTGTAACTCATGCTGTGGCCGTATGAGGGCTTGAGTGCCTGCCTGCCGTCACAAGCAACAAATAAGTGCTAAGTGTTTGTGCTGCGCCCCAAATTTACGTTGCAGTTTCAGGCAAGTTCTGCACTTATTTGTGGCACACCGGTATAAAGGTAATAATGAAACTCAGACCTTGGACGAATTTTTTTTACATGGATGAACTGATGCACCACCCACAACTAAGCTTAGGTAATGTTGTCTGTAAATTTAATGCAGCAGGCCTGTTTACATGGGTCCCTGAAATCCTGGAAAGGTTGTTACTTTGAAGGGGAAAGTAGACATAAATAGTCATGAGTTACTGAAAGTGCTGTGTGTGTATATATATATATATGTATATATGTGTGTATATATATATATATATATATATATGTATATATATATATATGTGTATATATATATATATATGTATATGTATATATATGTAT
>JBBPCZ010046030.1:0-13074 GCA_037974445.1 Brycinus macrolepidotus
GTCACTGTGTGGCTTAACAAACAAAAACATTCCTCTGAAACTGGTCAGGTTCAGGGACTGGACTGAAAATGAGAGTCATTGGAAGTCCTTCAGAAAGCCTGGAGAACTGTTCCTCAAGACTGCATTAAAATACAAGAAAATTTGGCTCTGTGAAAGCAATAAGGGGGGTTTCAAAACTTTTGCACATTACTGTAGCACAATAATAACCCTTCTCTGGTACAACCCTTATGAATAAGGACAGGAATTCTCAGAAATACTTTTGCTTGGAATTCGCGGTCACCATGGTGACCAGCAGCGGCAGCTTGGTTTACACCGCAGGGTTGTACAGTCCTGCGTATGCACAAATTGCTTCATGATTACAGCTAAAGTGTTTTATAGCTGCGAAACGATGGGAAGAGTAGAGTGTGCGAATTAGAGAGGAAGAAAGAAAAGAAAGTTGAATATGTTGATATTGATTGGGTGTGTTGCCTTTGTTTCTGGAATACTTGTGGACAGTTTTATAGGTAGGTATTTGTATAACGGTTCATGTTTTGGCTGAAATAATAAAAACATACATAATTCAATTAATATAAATTAAGTAATCCAGAGTTTAATCTGAAATGAGTCACAGTAGAGAAACTTAACAACTTTCCTTATGATGGTGGTGATAGGAAGCAGAAGTAAAAATGCAAATATGAATGTACTTACAATCCAATGAAGCCAGGGACGTTGGAAGCATTTTTAATGTGGGGGGGACACACGTTGGTGGGGGGGTCTGTTTATCTCAGCCTGGTAAATACTGTTTCTGACACGTCAACAGCGCTATTCTCTCCCTACGGTTTATGACCAGCCATTGTCCCAAAACAGCGTAAATGGAATCGTACCGGTGTAAGGTTTTTTCTGTCAGAGCTGATTTTGGTCTTATATTGTTTATAGTGTCGTTTGAGTTTTTAATTTTCTTTGGCATTCTTTAGCCGTGCCACGAAAACCTAACCCAGCTAAAGATAAATTTGTTAGCGCCAAAGAAAACTCCCACTGAAATTTATTTTCAGCCCAAACAGACAGTAGTACCTGTAGTAGTTTGTTGTTTTTTTCCGTGGACAGTTGTGTCTTTCCATGTTGAGATGACAACATTTCGACCAATCAGAAAGCAGTGATGTGCCCCATGGTGGTGCAGCGGGTAGCGCTGTTGCCCTCACACCTACCAGAGTTGGGGGTTCGAATCTGGGTCCTGGCCTCGTGTATGTTCTCGAGGTGGCGTAAGTTTCCGCCGGGGTCTCCGGTTTCTCCCACAGTCCAAAGACATGTGTGTCAGGTGAACTGGGGATTCTAAATTGACCGTAGGTGTGAGTGTGTGAGTGAATGGTGTGTGTGTGCGCCCTGTGGTAGGCAGGCACCCCGCCTAGGGGATAGGCTCTGGGTACCTCTGACCCTAGTGATGATTAAGTGGTTACAGAAAGTGAGAGTGAGTGAGTGAGAAAGCAGTGATGCAGTCGGCTCGGCTACAACCTGTTTTTGGCCGTGCCATCGAGCGGGACTGTCACAGCTCAGGTATGGGTTACTTTATTTGTAATGGAAAAACATTTATTCACGGTGCGGCACGTGTCCTTGTGCAAGTGGAAAATCAGATTGTTGTTTGGCTAGGCCACATAAGCACATTGAGCTTCTTTCTTAAATAGAACTTGACTTTGTGATGTCTTTGTGCTCTGCCCCAGGCTGATGGACTCTGTGCTCTGGACCTGTTGAGCTCCGCCGGTTTGGTGAATCATTTTGGCCGCAGCCGTTCAGTGGAAAAGCTGGAGATCAGCCCTCTTCTTCTGCAGAAAGGGAGCACCAAGATTGCTCTCTACGGCATCGGTGAGTTCATTAGCAGTCTTGATTATATCAGCCCTGGATCAGGTTTGGATTTGATTTCTAATGACTTCTATGAGGTTCTCTCTCTCTCTCTCTCTGATAACATTAGCTGCGCTAGGAATATCTCCAGAGTTTGATGAGTGGATGGATTTGCCCCTCAGTGAAACTATGGATGATAAGAGGGTTGTGTTGGGTTGGTGGAAGGGTCAAAGTGGGTCTTTCCCACTGTTTGTTAAGCTTACCCAACCACCAGCAGCAAGAGGAGCTTAGAGCACTGGGAGGATAACAAGTGGAGAGTGGATGGTGTTGTTTGTCAGGTGTAATCCCACCAAAATACAGTATTGTGTAAAAGTCTTAGGCTTCTGCGATAATATTTAAAAACTATTTAGATGAGCAGTGAGTTTTTTTCACATTAGTATTACTAAATATGCTAAATAAAACTAAAAGCATAAATACAAATAACATTATCATGATAGAGTAAACTGTGATTTTATGTACAGTGTATCAATGCGTTTCCTTTAGAAGCCCAGTATTACTTGTAGTTTCTATCAGAAACATGGTTTGACTCAATCAGTCCTTCATTAAATTGAATCAGGAGCTGATGATGGAATTTCATGAATCCAAACAACGGCTGGAAGAACCGAGGAGAAATCTGGAACTGAACCTGTGTTCTCCTCACCAGCTCACAAAATATCAACTACTTAAAAAAAAAAAAAAAAAATGAAATAAAAATCCTGATAATTTTTACTGCCTGCTTGTTGGTTTGCATTTATTCTAATATTAACTTTGCTGCCAGAAAGACACTTTATCACACGCTAAGAAAAATGGTTTTAAACAATTTGCATAGGTGCCTAAGACTTTTGCACAGTGCTGTTAAAACACTGAGTGGGTTACAAATGTGTAAGGTGTCAGTTGATCCCAGCAGGACGTTTTCTGTCGCTCCACTAAAGCACAAGTGTGTGTGAGAGCAGGTACGGGTCGGGTCAGTTTGGTTCAGGTTTGGGTTTCAAATATAGTACCAGGTGGGATCGGGTCTCGAAGCTGTGGTCAGTGGTCCGGTAACCTCTACCTGTAACACTGATCGCTCTGCAAGGTACTGAATTGCTGTATTCTTCAGTCCCTGAAATGCGAGTCCTTTAATGTACAGTACTGTGCAAAAGTCTTGGGCACCTGAGAAAATTTTTACTAGTAGCTTTTTACTACTGGACAGTAGTGTTGAGTTAGTGTTAAAACACTGACATTACGATAAATCCAATAACATTAATACAGTAAATTGTAGTTGTATGGATAGCAAAGTGTTTTATTAACTATTTCCAGACATCTTTCCTCATGGAAGCCCAGTATTACCCATGGCTACCATCTAATTCCTTTAGCTCGTTTTACTTTACTAGATTAAATTAGGTGTGTTGGTTATGGAATTTTATAAATCCACACAGTGACTGGAGACATAGAGCAGAAATCTGTGTCAGCTCACAAAATATCAACTGCTTTTAAGAAAAAAAGAACTCTTGATACTTTTTACTGCCTTCTTGTTTGTTTGCATTGATCCTAATGTTCACTTGTGTTTTTACTGGTACAGATAAACCCACTGCTTATATAAATGACTTGAAACAGTTTTCATAGGTGCCTAAGACTTTTGCACAGTACTGCACATTGCATGAAATCATGCTATGCAGCATTCTTAATTATTGAATGATTTTATAGAGATGACACTCAAACATTTATATTATTATAAATTATAATCACTACCATCAGTGAGGCTTAAAAATCATCTGGAATCAAAACAACAACATGTGAGATATCGATTCATTATACTGTCTTTTTCTCTCTTAATTCAGTCGAATTCAAGATCGATACTCTTAGGTACAGTATTGTTAAAACAGTGAAATACTCTTCAATCATAATTGTGTGTATAGATGTGTAATATGTATACATTTGTGTGTACAGTACAGTGTGAAAGAAGAATAATAGGTAAATCTGTTTTTCTGGGCAGTAAGCATTTAATACCACTAACATACCTTAAGTCTGAGTCAAAGTCTGAGACATTGGTGTTCAAGCTTATATTTTCTTTATTCAGGTGCTTCTCTTTTTTTCTCAAGACATATTTTGAGTGATTGAACCCAGTTCATTTTTTGTTTAATCAGATGACTGCACCTGATTCCAAAATGCCTGGGTTTTTTTTCTTCCGGTGTTATGCTGCATAATTCAGTCGCTGTGACCATCACCTTCGATGCCCCTTTTATATAAAACATTTCCAATGGCCCATTCATCATGAAAGTCTGACAGTCACTCAGCCAGGACATACTTGGAATGTGAAATTTGCTTGTTTTGTTTAGGGCTACAGGGCAAATGCAGCCATGGGAGCTCTTATACCCCACTAATTAACATTAACATTGTCACTTACTGTGAGTTATAGAAATATCTTCATAGCTCCCAGTAAATCACGCTGTGTACTAAACCACATTCACAAGTCTGCGCCACCTTAACTGAGAGATGGATGCGGTTCGAGTGAGTTTTGGTTACTATTGTCTCCTAGTATTTGTGAGCAGCCTTATCATTAGGGTGATTGCATTTATTTATTTATTATTATAGCTGGAGTTTGACATCTCTCCATCACAGAGTATTTGAAAAATTGGCATGGTTCCAGTGTTAAAATGTCTGTTAATATCCGGTGTAGTGCGTGTGTATTTAAATTTTTGTTTGGTTGGTCAAGGGCCAAGTATTGATCGTTTAAAAAATCAATTTTTGTGCTTGATTCACCTCTGTGATGTATTGGGAGAGAGAACAGATGGTCAAGTCACCTTAAAAATGTGTGTCGGAGAGAGAGTCTTGACATCATAGCTGTGGCGGCCAGAAAGGGACAGAATGTGAAAAGCAATTCAGTCTTACAGAGGAAAAGACACAGCAGACTAATGAACCCACTTTAAGGCACTAAAGCTAATGAGAGTTATAAAAAAAGTTTGTTTGTTTAATTAAAATTAATCAGCCCGTGAATGTGGCTTCATGCTCTTTTCCCACCTGTTTTCGGGCAACAGTGGTTCACTCCACCTATTGTCAGCCATCCTTAACCACGAATGGCTTGGTAATAGACAGTCAGTTAATGGCCCCTTGGTGGTTCACCAGTAAAACGCCAGGCACTGAATGAAGAGAATCAGAAGAGTTTGAATCCATGCTGCAATTGGATTTATTTTTTTTACACAACTTTTTTGACCATAAAACCAATATTTGGTTGCCTCCAAACACTGGTTTTATAGCAACCATACAATCACACTTCGTATTTTCTCCTGGAAATGCTGTCTAGTTGTAGCTGATGTCATATAATGTGACACAAACAGGTTTATTTGAGATCATTTGACACAGTTTGAGGTAGGGGTGTAACAACGCATGGAAATAGTGTGATAATGCAAAAATGACAGTTTGTGTCGTGGAGACTCTTCATGCTATGAATTATGTCATTTGAATTATGTCCAAACAGGGCCAATCAACAACCCACCCTGCTCATTCATATCATACATCAACCCCCCGCCTTCCCGCTCTGGTTTGATTAGTAAATTGTTCCTGAATAGGCATTGTTTTTCCTCGTTCAAATTTCATCCTAAATATTGTAAGAATATTGAATTGTAAACTCAGTTTCATGAATCAAATTCACTCATGGAATTAGTGTGTCGTTGCACTCCTGGAGTCTGCCGAATAAGGGACAAACTGAAGTCTGAAACAATAGATAAGAATAAATAAGAACTGTGAAATCTGTTTTTCATTCTTACTTTGTTGAATATATTGTGAGTATCAGAACTGAGACCCTCAGTGTCTTGAAACTGAGACTGAAGACCCTCCTCTTCACTGAGCACAACACCTACACTATATGGACAAAAATACTGGGACGCCTGACCATTTCACAAACAGGGATTTTAATGACATTGCATTCAAATACATAGACTTCAATATGGAGTTGGTCCCCCTTTGCAGCTCAAACAGCTTCCACTCTTCTTGGAAGGCTTTCCACAAGATGTTGGAGTGTTTCTGTGGGAATTTGTGCCCATTCATTCTGTAGAGCATTTATGAGGCCAGGCAGAACTTCTTCTCTGGTAGAATCTCAGTCTTCTGGAAGCTCTTCATTTTAAGTCTAGGTTTACTAGTATGAGGGACTTGTAGACTATAAAGCACAGATGTGGGTTGCTCTGGATAAGGGCGTCTGCCGAATGCTGTAAATGTAAATGGATCAAATCATGAGCCCTGAGCCATCTGCCGAACCGAATCGTGAGTTGACTGTGTCATTATACCCAAAGTCGGAGGCGATTGTGATATGAAATAATGATTGCGATAGAGTCATGGAGTTTAAATTACTCAGGACAGCATTGGCTTCAACTGATTAGACACCAGAGATATGGTGACCGATCAACTACATTTATGGTCAGTTAGTAAATTCACGGAACTATTTATTTTATATTCCATACCTCTAATTACACAACACCTGTAGCCTCCTTTATATATTACACTCGCTCTTGTTCATTTACGTTCTTTTGATTTATGAAAATGTCACAATGTTCTTTTTTTTGCTAAAGTTTTGTTCTTTATCTTCCTCCAGGTAGCTATATGAGTCACTCAAAATGTGTGTATATGCGTGAGTGTTTGCCCGTCTGTGTGATTTAGTAGATGTACCTTAACAACATATAGACATTTTCTTCTTTGTTATGAAGTTCTCTAAGTGCAGATGAACCTTTCTTATATTATGGCTCAAATGAGGGACAAAAATAGACCAAATACATGAAACAGAACAGATGGAAGTGAAAGAGGGCATGATATTACTCCTCAGGGTGGGACAGTGATTTTTTTTTTTTTTTTTTTTTTTTCTTTTTTTGTCCATCCACAGCAAAGAAACTCATTCTGATAAAGCCCCCATGCTGCTTCTGCGAATATGGCCTCATTAGCCGAACATCCACTGTGTCCTGACCACACAGAAAGGGTTGAGGGGGAGAGAGGGAGGGAGGTAGAGAGGGGAAAAAGATGGAGATGAGAGAGAGTGAGAGAGACATCAATAAATGTTTCGTATCTCTCTGTGGATTTGATTAAATCAAGACGTTCACATGATCTATAAAGAGGTAAATTGTTTTGGACAACAGCACGACATGTTATTAGTTAATTTTTTTCCTGAGGGGAAGGAGAGTGTTGGAGTGGTTTAAGCGTGGTCTTCAGTCAAGTGCTTCAGACAGAAATAGCTAATTATAAAGTTGAGCTGTTTTTTTTTTTTTTTAAATTAGATCACGATTGGTACTCAAGGTTTCAGTCTCAATGTCGGGAAAGAAAAAGTCATGCCACGGTTCTGAAATTTCAGCTGCTGATTATTTGCCATGTACATTTTTGTGATTAAATGTCTTTTTTTTGTTCAGTGCATGCACATGTTATAGCACAAACCTAAAATGGCCAAAATGGCTGATTAGCCAGTCTTACCATTTAGCTGTTAATAATTGGTAGCTCTTGACAACAGAGCTCAAATGAACAAACGTTTCAGAAATGTAAACTTAAGGAGCTCCTGAGTGGCACAGCTAAGTGTTGGCCCTGTCATCTCGAGATTGCGGGTTCGCTCTCTCTGGGTGGGTAGGATGAAGAAGTACATGCTCACCTGTTGGTGGTAGTGCGTGATTGGGGGAGTCCTAACTAGTGGGTGGTATTGGAAACAACTAAATTAGGCAGAAAATTGGCGTGTCTCTGTCATCAGCCTAAACAATTGTTATTAGGTGATTATGTAGCTGTTGTGACAGGCCTAGTGGTATTGTGCCATCTCTAGTGTTAACATCTTGCAAAGCTTGTGGCAATTTTGTGTGTGTGTGTGTGTGTGTGTGTGTGTCTGTGTTTGTGTGTATATGTATGTCTATATCTATGAACATATATACACACACACACATATATATATATATATATATATATATATATATAAACACACACACAATAAATGTACAGTATGTTAATTTGAGTACTTTTATTAACCAGAAAATGTCATATTGTTTGTTCATCACTACTGACCCATAAAAATATAATTCTAATCTGAATCACCAAACTAATGTTGGATATTTAACGAGCTATTAAATGACAGCCAATGGGATGAAATGGTTAACGAGTGTTTTTCAAGTTAAAGGATAGTCTAGAATTTGATACTGTGTCGCCACACAACCAGTTAATAGGATGTCAGACATGCACTGTTAGATTCTTTCGTCTTATAAAGGAAACTTGTTTTGTTTGACATATTTTAATTTGTAGTTGTTCACTCAACAACTTTCCAATACTTAACAAGAATAAAAATATGCAGTTTATGAAATAAATGGATAAGTGGTAAAATCTGTGGTGTGCAAAACTTTTGACTGGCTGTGTGCGTGCGTGCATGCGTGCGCGTGCATGAGACAGACCCTGCAACCAATGTATAATAACTGCATGCACTGGATAGTACCATGTACCTGATTGATCGGCCCAAATAATTTGAATACTTGAGTATTTGTTTGTTATCTTGGTACTGAAGTCTATGTTAAGTATTTTTACTGATGTTTCAGTATTTTTAGATGGTTCAGTTTAAGCATCTATGGCACTTCACCTCAAGCTCCACTGCTTTTCACTCAGCCCCTGAAGCCTGAAGAGCAGAGCTGCCTGAGGAGTCTCTCTGTGAGAGGTGTCATCAGACAACAAGGAAAATGAAAAATTTATGATAAGGGCTTGGTATGAAGACATGGCATGTTGGATGAATCATCTACAGTATAGTGTAGATGAAGTGTAGTGGCACTTATCTGAGCACTACTGCTAAGGGCATACTAAAACCAGGAACACTCAAACCTGTTTGTTGTGAGTTCTGGCTGTGGATGAGATTTCTGCCGCTGCTTCCACGGTGGTCCTCTTCACATTCAGATGTGCTCCAAAAGTGGCTCAGCTCTCCAATCACTTCTGTGACTCGTTTTGGCCTGTATGTCTCTCTCGCTACTGCTTTCTATGATGAAATTATGAGCTAGATAGAATAAAATAACTAATAAATAAAAACAACTGAAATTGCGATTAATTAAATGATAATTCTAATTCATTACCGCCTCTTACCATCTATGTGGCTATATATAAAGGTAATTTTTAAGGTCAAGTATTCCAGAACTCATTCGTAAATACCAATGAATACATGGAAGCCTGTAAAATGCTGTTCTGAATAGTGTATTTTGCAAATCTTTTTCATGGCCTTTTTCTAAATGTGACACTGCTATTTTTCTCCTGCATTGCTTTTTCACTAAGCTCAGAAAAGCTCAATATATTTTTTTTAATAAATATAGTGTTTGTTGTGTTGCTCACCCCTAGATAGAATCAGAATCAGAAAGCTTTATTGATCTCTGAGGTTCTATGCTGTGACTGCACGGTCACACACAGACACAAACACAAGAACAGTATAAAATAGCCAAAATAAAACAAAACTCTCCAGCGAATACTCTATACTATATACACCGTGCTATTCACACAAAATTCTGCGGTCAGTAAGAGAGGTGGAGATAAATACTATCGATAAATAAGTAAACTTACAGGTGGAGTAGTTTACTAATTGACACAAATGGTTTGGGGTTGCACTGTACACTGACTCAGTTATTGCATGTGCTAATTCCATAAGTAGTCTTATTGCACATGATATGACTATTGCACATAATAAACTATTGGACACAATAATTAATAACAATATTGCACGTAATGATAATGATATGGCACATAAGAAATTCCACAGTAGCACCGTGTTAGCAGCACAGGGTATGTGACAGGAGGAGTTATAGAGTCTGTGGGGAGGAAGGATTTTCTGTGGTGTTCAGTGGAGCACTTTATGCTGGTGAGTCTGTGGCTAAAAGTGCCAAGTTGTCACGTTCCTCACCCACCACTGAGCCCGCTTTCCTGATCAGCTTGTGTGGTCTCTTGTCCGCCACTTTCATGCTGCCACATCAGCACACCACAGCATAGCGCTGGCCGCTACAGACTCATATAATATCCGCAACAGGTTGTTGCAGACTCTAAAAGATTGGGTTCTTCATTGGAAGTACAGGCTACTTTGACCCGGCTTGTAGGTCGGCAGAGAGCTCTTTCACCAGTCTTGCTTATTGTCCATGTGGACACCAAGGGACTTGTAGTGATAAAGGAACCCTCAGGAGTGTTGGATGCCGTGAGGGTCGTGCTGGAGCTGGAGGAGACGCTGGGCTGAGGCCTATTGTCAAACCTGTTCAAAAGCAGGTTAAACTCATTAGCCCTTTCAGCACCTCCATTAGGCCCCCTAGCTGCTAGACCTGACACCTGTGATTGTCTTCATGCCCCTAAACACATCCCTGGTGTTGTTCTGCACCGGCTTTCTCCTGTAGCTTTCACTTTCCTGCTATAACTTTACAGACTTTGTACCTCCTTGGCCGCCCCCGTCACCTGACCTGAGTGCTTCCCTCTTATCATTCAGGAGGGCTTTGATGTCTTTGCTGACTCATGGCTTGTTGTTGGGGAAGCAGCATATGGATTTTACTGGTACAGTGTTATCCTCACTGACTATATCACAGACTGTGTGTTTTGACATCAGTGTCCTGGCCATTTGGCTCATAAAGAACTTCCCAGTTGGTAGTCTCCAGACAGTCCTGCAGGGCTGCACCGGCCTCCTTCACTGTCATGACAGTGGCTGGCTGCCTCTTCACCAGTGGTAGGTAAGTGGGTAGGAGGTGCCCCAGGCTGTGATCGGATCTGCCCAGAGGTGGGATGGCTGTGCAGCTGTATGGGATAAAGTAGATGGGTAGAGGAAGATGAGAACCACTGTTTCCTGTGTGCTGGACAGGCCTGTCATCATTGCACAGCTAGCTTCGGAAACATTGCCCCATATAAAACCTCCACAGTCAGTCTGAGCACTGTGGTCAGGGCATTTCAGCTGTGATGAGTTACGAGAGCAAAAGCAAGCACTGAGCTTTCTGTAATGCAAGTACAGAACATTTTTTGGACAGTAGTTTTATGCTCATATTGTTATTTTTGCACAAGTGGTGGATGCCTGGAAAATGATGTTATCGAGCAGAGGATCATGGACTTTATTTATTTATTTATTTATTTATTTACTTACTCTGTAAGTGTGTAATTTATGAAGGTTTACATTAACTTAGAGGTGGTGAAATAGAAGGAGAACGTTTTTCAACATTTTTCTGAATTATTCATTTTTTCTGTCATTCAGAATGCTTTGATGTGAAATGTGGTATTCTAGACAAACCTACAGAGTCAGAATTGTTCATGCAGGTAGTGATAGGAACCAGATGTCCAAAGCATTTAATGTCTGTTTAAGCTCCTTCTCAGAAATGACTTCATTAAATGGTTATGAATACGCTGCCTGTTTTCTGAGACATTGTTTGAGTTCTAAGATAAGCTTTGTCCTAAAGTGTATTTTTTTAATCCATGCAAGGTGGAGTAGAACATGGCGATCTTAAGCAAGAAAGGATAGAACCAACAAACACTTTCTCAGATTTGCCACTATTTTACGTAAATTGCATATAAAAATCTCAGACACTGGTTCACTGGTGGTTTGGATAGTAAATAATATGACTGTATTTGTGCTGTAGACGTTATGACCCCTGGTTTCATTCAAAACCACTGTGAAGTAAAATTCTCTTCAATGAGCCATTTCACATTAAACCATTATGAATGTCTCTTTTTTATAACAGTTACAGCAATAACAGCTGAATTAAATATAAATTTTGAACAGTCAGAGGAATTTAGAAGCCTGCATATTAAAAAAATATGCATATTATAAAAATCCCAAATAATCCAAATTAAGTTTTAAAGACTAGTACAGAGGTCTTCAAATTCAAACCATGAACACAATATCTGGTCCTGGATTTGTTATTTGGGGGCCAGTTAGTTTCATCAACAGTTCAGTTAACTACCAGTGATTATAAAATGTAATTTTTGGGGGTTTTTTTGTGTCCTTCTACAATAACTTATGGTGCAAAAAACTCCTTCATGGTCTTTCTCAGTACATCGAGTGAGCTAATGCAGCAACACAGTATTGTCAGTGGTGTTACTCTGATAAGACCTGATAGAAGAACAGAATATATGTAATCTTATCACTGTCTTGGGAAGCTTTTTGCTGCTCTGTGCTTGTCTGATTTTGGTTGGTGGTTCTGCATCTTCTCAGACTGAGGAACTCAAGGTGGTTTAGTCAGAATACAGGCTAGCAAGAAAATAAATAAAGAATGATTTTATGCTGCAAATGTAAAGTGAATACATTGAAGTGCTCATTCATAATTCACACAAACAACTGAGAGTGTGATGCTTTAGATCTCTTTTATGCTTTTGATTATGCAACGTTTTGGATCCGCTAAACTAGGTGTTGTTTGTATGCCCCATGGAAGCCCATATCTTAAAAGTTGTTAAAGCACACTTTTGATGCAGTAAAATCTGATAGACACAGAACTTCCTCTTAAAATGGGAGAAATACATGAACTCAGGGAATTGATCAATTCAAAGCACTGATCCAATGGCAGTGCTATTTCACTCTTTTTTCCTAAGTGGAATAGTGTTATTGCATCAGCAAGTTTTCTTTTTTATTATTCTTTTTATAACCAAAATAGCCGCTGCTTCTCATCCGAGCTCGTGCTGAATTTCAGGACCGCTCCAACGTCAAAACGTCCATTAATCGGTTGATCAGGAGCCAAGTAGGGATAATTTAAAAACTGGTCAAGAGACATTTGAAACATAGTTGGAGAGAGAGAGAATGGTCAAGAGACCTTTCAAATGTCTGACATAGAGAGCGTGTCATATGAATGCCCGAGACAAAAAGGGGAAAAAACGAAACACGAAGATACAAACACGGAGCAAAACATACAGCACACTCATAAAACGGACTTCGAAACTCTACAGCTCAGGACAGTTATATAAAAAGAGACGAGTGTCATTGTTTACTGGGGTTTAATTAAAAATAAACAGCCCATGAATGTGGCTATGCATTCACCCATACCCATAAAAGGCTTTGTAAGAGCTGGCGCCTTTGTAAGACCTTTCAGAAATCACTAAACTTCTGGTTCAGAAATATTCATAGGTCATCTTGAATGCACAGCCTGTTTGAGATCCACCCACAGATTAATTTTCAGATTAACGTTGCCGGAAGATGGTGACGACCGTTTCATAACCTTAATTGATTTTGATGTACAGTGGTACCCCGCATAACGAACGCAATCCGTTCCAGCGGCGCGTTCGTTATGCGGGGAGTTCGTTGTGTGAAAC